>CM038231.1:74891574-74947193 GCA_021442155.1 Cymbidium sinense
CATTTAGGCATAAAATATTGCAAGCCTTTGTACAAGATATTATGTCAAAATAATATAAAATTTGAAAAGATCTTGCATTTATATTAAGTAATATGCTCATGCCAAACATGATCTAGTCTCTTAGGGAGTGAGTTTAGGACTCTAGTTGTTGACCTCATTTTTAGAATGGGCTCTCAACCCCTCCATCTTAATCATAGGACTTCTCTTAGACTTTAAGAATTCCTTAGTTTTAAGACACATCTAGTGATTAGGTGGACACTCAACCTAGTCCTAGAGACTTAGAAGAGTTAGCCATAGGGAATATATGTCATGCCTTAGGGGTGTTAGGAAAATTGCCTACCCTTAGCTTAAACCATTCCTCACTTTCCTTATTTCAAGTCAAACTCCAAATCAATCTTATTGAGATTTTCCAAAATCAAATCAACTCCATATTATTGAGATCCATGATTGAAATCTATGATTGAAACCCATAATCAAAATCCATGAAGATTCTAAGTTCAAATTTTGCCTAAGTCCTTAATCGCCCTTAAGGACTTAACCAAAATCATGATTTAAAACCAAATCAAAATTTTGAGATTTTCTCATAATTTATTTATATTCCCATTTATATCCACATATAGAAATGAAATATAAATTCAAACCAATGAAACTAAATTCAAATTTCAAAATCAATCCATGATATTTTCTAAGTCTTTAAAATTTCAATTAATGGACTTAGCTTAAATCATCATAAAGTAAATTCAAACTCATGGGATTTTCAAAATTTATTTATATTCTCATTTATATTAACATATATAAATTAAATATAAATATAAATCAATCAAATCAAATCCTCAAATTAAATTCCAAATCTAAAACTTTCCTAAGTCACTTAATTTTTCATTAAAGGACTTATCCTAAATCTTGATCAAACCATTTCAAATTCATGGAATTTTATCATAATTCATTTATATTATCATTTATACTCACATATATAAGTGAAATATAAAACTAAATCAATCAAGCCAAATTCAAAATTCAAACTCCAAACTTCATGAAATTTTCCTAAGTCCTTTAAATCCTTCTTAATGGACTTAGCCTAAATCATGATCAAATCACTTCAAACCCTTGAAATTTTCTCATGATCCATTTATATTATCATTTATTCACATATATAAATGAAATATAAAATCAAAAAATCAAAACCAATTCCAAAAATCAAACTCAAATCCACTCAAAATCCAACCTAAGCCTTTCAAGTCAAAATCTTGAACTTAGCCAAATCAATTTTAAATCAAGGCAAACTATTGATTTTCTCTCATGATTCAATCAACCCTACAATCATGAGCCCATATATAAATACAAATTTCAATCACTCAATCAAAACCCAAGTCAAAAATCAAAGCCAAAATCCTTTCATGTTCACCCTTTGAATATGAAATTGTCAAATAAATCAAAACCCATTTGACTTCAAAATAAATGTAAATGGATTTATATTTCAATCATAAGTCCATATAAGATCAATCAAGCTCAAATCAAGCTTTGACCAAACCATTTGACTCGCTTAGGCTCACTTGACCCAAAGTGATCTAAAGTACCCTTATGAGCCAAATTCTAATCCTAACCAAATTGGATTGAATCAAACTCACCTATGCCTCATCATGATCAATAATCATCATGGGATGATCAATCAATAAAATTGGGTCAAACCAAATCAAACCTAAGGGTTGACCAAGTCAACACTTAGCCCAAAATGAAACTTAACATAACCAAAATCCACCATAGGCTATATTGATTGAAACCATTGATCTAAGTTTATTCATGACCTATGTTTGAACTTGACCAAGCCAACATTTGAGCCTAACCTAGCCCAATTGGCCACTTGACCCAAGTTGACCCAATTTGACCTAAAGGGTCAAAATGTGTCAAAATGTGTCAAAATGTGATCTATGCCAAATTGATTCAAACAAATATTTCAAGTTAATTCCAAATCACTTGTGTGACTTGACCAAAGCCGCAATTGACCAACTTGAGCCCAACCTAGCCCAATTGACCTTAGACCCAACTTGACCTAAAGTGGTCATGTTGAGGAAAATTTGAACATAACCAAAATTGGTTGGAAACAAAGATACCAATCCACTCCATATGACTAACCTAACCTAAACCTACCTTGACGTACGTCAAATAGGTCAAATGGGTCAAATAGATCAACTTGACCCATTTGACCTAAATGAAGTCATACGAGCCAAATTCAAAACTATACCAAATTGAATCAAACCAACACCATCAAAACATTTCAAATGGTCATATGAACTTGACCCAACCCTTGGTTTGACCCAATTTTACCAATTGGTCAACTTGACCAAGTTGACCCATTTTGACCTAAATGGGTCAACATGAGCCAAACCCTATCAAATGAATTTTAAATCATGAAACTTGGCCAAACCTATTTCTCCACATACCCAACATATCCAAAGTAAAAAAATTAGAAAAATGACTCATTCTACCCCTAGGCCATAGAACAAATTTTGGCTTAATCCATGGGTTTTTCATCAAACTCTTTCATATCCACTTGATGCTTTCCTAATAGCTCAAGGGGACCTAATGAAGAGTGGTGCACCCAACCCAATGGGTTTGGGTCATCCCAATTGGCCCCAAGACCAAACCCAACCCCATGGGTCAAAATGGCTAATTCAAAATCCATCTCCCACTCAATTTCAAGCACATGGGAGGTTGGCAATGCACTCAAGGTATCAAACCATGTCCAAATATCTAAGATCAAACAACCTCCCATTGATAATTAGATCAAAATGACAAATAAGCTTGGACCGTCTTCATAGGGGAGATATACTCCCCCAATTGAATTCAAATCCATCATACTCAACTAAGCCCTGAGAGTGTAGAGAGATTGAGAGCCTTCAAGCATTATAAGAGGGAATTGAATTTAAGAATTCAATTTTCTCCATTGAAAATAAGGGAGCTCAATTCAATCTTGAACTTCCTCCATGAAAACCATCCAATTCTTCTTGTACACTTCTAAGGACAATGAGCTCACTCAAGCTTCTATTGGAGTTCCCAGCAAGGAGAGAGTAATTGGATCAAAGACACAAGGATCTTGAAGTGGTGTTGGTCCATAGAGCAAGTCACTCAATCACAAGGCCTAAGAATTTTGATAGGTTTGTCTCCACTGCAAGCTACCTCATCGATCTCGACACCGCTGATCACCTATGACAAGATATGGAATTTTTTGACCACCAGCATGAGGTGTTGGTCCTTTGTGAAAGGAATTTTTAATTCATGCAAATCCCACCATTGGATGTGCCGCTTATTAGCTTTATATGGTGTGGGTTAAGTTCGGTTTGAATCTGAGTTCAATCAAGCTCGGATCTTCACCTAGATCATGGATGACCTATGTTGATCTAAGGCAAGAACTGGGAGATCTTGGCCATCCATCCGCATTTTGGATGGACATTGAGATTATTCCACATTTAGAATTTGATTTATCCCCTTTAAAATCGCGGAGATCTCTACGTCCGATCTCGACAGATTAAAGCTCATCCCGCCACAGCCACCACTTGATGTGATATTTAAGGGATGCTCACGGCGATGCGTAAAGCGTACCACCGACCAATGACGCCGTGAGTAGAGGGATTAGTTTGGGATGTTTAATTAATTCTAATTAATCTTTGGATCTTCTAAAATTTATATCTCCTTCAATAAAACTCAAAAAAATATGAAATAAAATCCTATGGAAGATAATTCAACCTAAAATTTTAAAATTAATTTCAATGGATTTTAAATTACGCTATTTAATGATTTTTAATGGAAAGTTTATTTTGGTAATTACCTTTTAATTAAGCCCATTAATCCCAAATTTCTTGGGTATATTTTAGGGGATGACTTTCACCTCCTAATTTTCTTGGGATTTATTGAAGACTTAATTAGAGAATTGCATAGTTTTCTAATTACTCCCTTAACTTAATAAGGATAATAAGGTGTGATTAGTGGTTTTAATTTATGCTTAGAGTTGATTAAGGTCAAATCCAGATAGGTGGTTTAGTGAATAATTATGTGGCATTTCCCTAAGCTATTCCCTAAACCCCTTTTCTCCTTAATCTTCCTTAATTAAAAGTTAATTCATTAATTATCCCTTAATTAATTCTAAAAATTCTAAAAGTTCAGAACTTAATTAATCTACTTTGGGTAGATGCTTAGGTGTTTAATAACTTAAGTTCAATTAAGGAAATCAAAGCCCACTTCATATGTATGAATGGGTGTTTTGAAATTACTTAAGCTAAACCCTTAGCTTAATTAACCTTTAATCATGAGCCAAATTGTATTAGGCCTTTTCTTATTAGGTGTATTACAAATTAAATTCTTGTGAGTTTTATGTTAACTCATTGGCTCATAATTATTTAGTTAATTATTCTAGGTGTAGGGTCAATTAAGTTACTTAATTTATGCCTTAACCTAATTAATACAAAAAGGATCTAATTATTTAAAAATTAAAAAAAAATATCAAACATATGTGGAATGGGTTAGAACAACAAACTCAACTCACCTTTTCAAAATTAAATCAAACTTCAAACAAAAAACAAAAACACAATGAATACACTTTGATTTATTTCAAACTTTCTTATCCCATAAGAATGTCTTTAGGATTTAATTAAAGTGAGTTTGTTTACATGCTTTCATTGCTTTGAGTCTTTCCCAACATGTTAAATTTTGTATGTCATATGGTTTCATGCATTATTTTTCAAATTCAAGTTCAAAATGAAATTGTTTACTTTATGTCAAATATTGCATGTGTTGGAAAAAAGTAGAAATATGAGTGCTATAATCACTAATAAATTCATATTATTTTCAAAACATATAAGTCAATTATCAAATCTGAAAGTGTGCTACTTATATCTAATTATAAGCATGTGAAAATTATAAAGGTGTGCTTAGGTTCCTCCTCTTCTTTTATGTTAGCATAGTTTTGAATAAGAGTTTGTAGATGTGGTTCATTTAAAAGAACCTAACACTTACCTAATTCCATATCCTATTCATCTCCATACTACCACTTAAGAGGGGTTACCTATACTAAAACACATAAATTGCATAAATAAAATGAATCCATTAATACAACTTTTGTATTCGTCTTTTCCATTTCATTTCTTTTATACATATGTTTGTATTTAAGGAAAGTGGTATTAGACAACCCCAAGGTTGCAAGGCTTTAAGTAGACCTAAGTAGGTTTTATACCATACACCTCTGGTTAACAATGG
Source organism: Cymbidium sinense (assembly GCA_021442155.1). Lineage (NCBI taxonomy): Eukaryota > Viridiplantae > Streptophyta > Magnoliopsida > Asparagales > Orchidaceae > Cymbidium > Cymbidium sinense. The sequence continues at coordinate 74,896,825 of CM038231.1, forward strand.
CGCTGTACTCACTTATGCCTTTCTTACTTTCATACATGTATGTAAAAATTTGGATAAAGAAACCCTTTTCTACTAAAGAAAATCATGCACCTTACTCTTCTAAATTTCCTTAAATAAATTACTTAGCATATCATCATAGTATTAAATATTCTAATTTGTATATATAAATATGCTTAGGATCCATTCATATGCATGTTATACATGTTGAGAAAAGTAATGGGTGTTATGTGAATTCGATTCATTTTATTTAATCTTAAAATGCCTTTCTTTTGAATAGGTTTGTTTGGAGTTCATCTAAAATTAGGATTAATTAAAAGATTTAATCGAAACATTCACTAAATAAAACTAAAAATGTAAACCTACTTTAGAAAATTACTTAGGTTAGGGAAGGAAAGAGAGTCTCCATCTCTTTCCCTCTCTTCATAACCTAATAATTAATTGTAGGATTCACTTGAACTTAATCAAAACATGAAATAAAATCAACCCAAAAATAATTAAATAACTTGAAATGAAACCCTCCTCTAAGTTGAAAATATTTTCACACTTAGAAAATTTTAAACAAAGTCATAGCTAAGCATACGACACACAAGCACAAGCCTTTCACCACATTTCTAGGTTTAGGTTAGTTTGGTGTTTTGTTTTATTTTGTGATATATGTTTTAGACTAGATGTTAGGATGTATGTTCTAGAATGAATGATATGATGCTCTTAGTCTAATCGTCGTTCTTTTATGTAGGGATTGTGCTTAAAGGAGTGCTATCATAAATAAAAATATAAATACTTTTGCTTGTAGGTGCTTTATATATAATCCAATAAGCTAGGTGGACTTAGTCACCCATATGTGAGAGATAAGTCTAATATACATGCTTGGGATTTGTGTGGTTTGTTTTAGCTAACCTTTATTTTATAGGTGTTAGTTAGATTTTCATTTTTTCATTACATGTAAATTTGTGCAATTAGGATTTTGGAATGATTGTTATGGTGATTAGGATAAGCATTGGTCATAATATCCTATCTTATGTATCATGTGAAGCCTTAGAGCATCTACCTTTCAACCATCCAAAAGAAGGAACCAAAGAAGAAGGAAGAAAGAAGAAAAAAAAAAGATAAATGAAGCTTGAAGACCCCCATAACAGTAAATTCCTTGATTAATTGTAATTTAATTCATTTGTAATCTAGGTTGTATAAGAGTAGAGCTTGACTACTCAATTTGATATTTTCAAATTTGTGCGGTGCCCAACCACGACCTTTTATCTTTTTGTGATTAGCTTTATAAATTGATTATGATTTATTTAGCTTATGCATTAAGTGGCATATTTTTCTAGTTTCTTCCTTTATGTATGGCCTAGATGTGGATTAGGATCTTTTGGGAAAATTAAATCTTTTACCTAACTTAATAACTCAAATTAAAAATAAAGAACTCATAACCTCATCTAAAGCTTAGATTTAAAATCAAGATAAAAGAATTAGAAACCCTTTAGCTAGATGAGCATTTCTTTTATAATATCATGCATAACAGTGTATTATTTCACTCTTAATTGGAGGGCTTCCACCTTTGTCAGAGAAACTTGGCTTGGGGAGCCATGGTGGAAACTCACCTCCTCCTCTCATTTTGGCCAATGACTTTATTTCTCATGCATTAGGCATATGAATCCTATTAGCCCGAGTCAAAATAATTGTCCAAAAAAATGAAAATTAAAATGAATTTTGAATTGCATTAGATTTAGGTCATTTGAAGCATGCCCTTTACATGATCTAGTCTCTTTAGGGAGTGAGTTTAAGGACTTAATCTCTTTCTAAATAAATAATAGCATAACTATCTTACATAAGCATAAAGACTTGCCTACATGTATTTAAAATCATAGGAGGAGTTAGTTGGTGGCCACCCCCAGGCAGTGGTAAGTCCAAACAGTTGTCCTCTCTTATGGAGAGAAACCAATTACCCATTTTGGCCTTAGATTTAGGTTGTGCTTTCGGCCCTTGCCAAAGCTCCCTAGATTTAGGTTCTGAGGTTGCTTCTCCTCTTTGTGAGCCATAAGCATAATTCATCACCTCTTAGGCATTTCTTTAATCTTATGCTAAGGAATCATAAGTCCTAAATTTCTAGTGAAAAGTACAACTCAAACAAATTAAATCAATTTCAAAAATAAAAGCCCAATCATAGAATAGTTTGAGATGCTTGTTAGGCTTCCTAATATCATGAGTATTTCCTACTTATCTTCCATTTGGCGATAATAACTTCCCCTCAATCCCATTTGATCTTCAAAAATGAACTAATCGATTGATAGTTCATTCTTATTGAATTCTTTGAAGACAATGATCATTTCCCTTAATCAAGAGTTTTCCTAAGGGATCTAATTTCTTAGGATGTAATTAACTATGGGGACTTGCCCCTGTAGGAAACTTAATGAACCTAGTTTAAAACAAACCCTGCTTTACTATTCTATGCAAAGGGGAAGAATCTCTATGTAGACCCATCTTCCTTAAGAGTCCTTATTGAGATAATTAAGTCCATTAAAGGGTAGTGACTTATGTATTTTGAGATAGTATACTTGATGATGTACTCGATCAATAAGTATCTATCTACGTGGAATACTAAAAAGATAAATTTTTATATGCTTGCCTCTTTCATTTCTCACCAATAGATTTAAAAGTTGACTCCTATAGAAATTTTTAACCAACACTAGTCTCTTTAATAATTAAATAACAACTTAAACCATCTTGCAATTATGTAAGACTGGCCTACATGGATTTAAAGCATAGGAGTTGTTAGCTGGCGACCACTCCAAGCGGTTGTAAGTCTAGAAGAGTTGGATGGATTTAACCTCTCTTATGGAGGTAAACCTTTATGTCTCCCTTTCTGCTTAGATTTAAGTCATGCTTTAGCTTGTGCTAAAACTCCCTAGATTTAGGATTCAAGGTTGCTTAATTCCTTTGGGCTATGAGTGTAAGTCCTCATCTCTTAGGAATTTCCACAATCTTATGTTGATAGACTATAAGCCCTAACATTCTAATAAAATTTTAATTCAAACAAAATAGATCTTCTCTCATTCAAACATATAAAGCCTCACCATAAGATCACTAGGATTCCTATTATCATGATCACTTCTTACTTATCTTCCTTTAAAATCCAAAAATAATTTCTTATAAATTGAACATTCCCATTTGAATTTCCAAAATACCCAATCCTTTGATAGTCTGAAATCTTCGTGAGATAATTTATTAACTACTTTAATCGAGTGTTCTTAGAAAACCTAATTTCTTAGATGTAATTAACTAGTCTTGCCTCCATTGGGAACTAAAGAACCTAGCATAAATACTACTTTTCATGTAAAGTAGGAGAAGAATCTCGGTACATATATGAAGACCATCATGCCTTGAGTCCTTGTGATTAGGTCAATTGTATGATATTTCTATCTTTCAAGATAGTACATCATAATGTTATTCCATCACTTCAAAATTTAAGATTTTCATGGTGTCCACCGACATCAAAACATCATAGATTTTTTTGGTGACTCCGCTGGGGAAGGATCCTCTCTCCATCTTTAGTAGTCAATTGTCTCACCGATAGTGGACTTGTATTATATATAAGCCCAAGATTATTTTTCTTTTCTTTGGCACTTGGCTTATTTCATCCTTAAGCAAAGGTGGCCAATATTGTTTAAGTTTTAAGACCTCACTCCAAGTAGGTCTTAAAATCCCTATTGGGTAAGGTAGAAGAAAAAAATCAATCAAAGAAAACTAATAGAATATAAATCAAGAAAAATTAAGAACCTCTTACCACTAGTTTGGTGAAGTAAGATTCACCTAATATTCAACAAAATTTGAATGAAGTCTAAAGCAAAAATAAAGAAAAATCTTTTCCAACATTCCAAAATTTTAGAAAAATTAATGAACCCCATTTAGCATAATTAAATTGTTAAATGAGGGTTCTCATTCAAAACTAAAATCAATTAAACAACAAACAACAAAAAAACAAAACCCCTTCTTCAAAAATCTCAAAATATTTTCAAACAAAATTAACCAACCCCATTTTACATATTCAAATTTGTTAAATGAATGTTCTCATTCGAAACCAAATCAAAATCAAATACCAACAACAATCAAAAGCAAAAGCCTTTTCAAAATTGTTTAAAATTTTCTCCAAAATAATTGAACCCCATTCAACATAATCAAATTTGTTGAATGAAGGTTCCAACACAAAATCAAAAGACCAAGATCCAACAACAATCTAAAGAAAATTCTCTCCTCCAAATCTCCAAATCTCTCCAACATGCAATCAAACCCCATTCAGCATAATAAAATTTGTTAAATGAGGGTTCGAATTCAAAAGAATCAAAATCAATAATTTAAGTCAACAACATTAAAACAAATGCTAATTCGGTTCCCTCTTTCTAACAGTACAGCAGAGATACCAGCCCTGTCTTCTTTCTCCTTCCTTGAGTCAGTCCACCATGTCATCCAATAAGGTGATCTTCTCATTTTCATCAGGTGTGGATCTAGCCCAGAATCAAGACATATTCATAACTTCCCCCATTATCAAGTTTAAACTTGGCTTTGAGCTTTTCAAAGTCACATGAGAGGGGTTTGCCCTCACTATAGTCAGCCGAGAGGAGGTGGAAGACAAGAAGCCACTCCTACAGCTCAACTTCAAGTAAAATTTTGAGTTCCCCTCTTTGAAGAGGAAGGTAGTAGAGGTTATCCTGCCAGTGTTTCCAGTTCAATCAGTTGCTCCTACTATAGTTTCAGCATGGGCTAGCACCGACTCTATGGTTGCCCCTATCTTGAAGGCAAAGGCTATCTTGGCTTCTAAGATAGTCTCCCCCACCTTTGAAGTTGGTTCTAGTTCTCGTCCTACTCCACTCACCAAAACTAACACCATAATAAGAATGAAAAAATTAAAAATACATTACAAGCATACGGTGAAGGAGGTTGAGGAAGCCTCCCATGTTGTCGTGGATGGTTCCTTCATAAGACCTCTCCTTCCTGGGTGTGAGGTTTCACCCCACTCAATTTTAGAGGGAGAGGAGGATAATCTAAAAGATAGTTACATTACCTCCATTATCTATAGAGTATGAGACACTAGCTAGAGAGAGGAGGATGCCCTATGTTGGTCTATGATCCGTACTTTAGAGAGTTAGGAGAGCCCACAGATGCTCAGAGTTTGATACTTTACATGATCTGAGGAGGCCGATCCCTAGAACCTGCAGGGATAAGATTCCCAGGCCACTGAGGCCAAGATAGTCAGCCAAGTGGGAAAGAGAGAGAGAGAGGTTCACCTGTGCGTGGCGACCTATGCTTGGATCAATCATTCTGTTCAGCAGGCTAATAGAGCCGATCATTCTGACTGCATTGTATTTACTAGCTCCAGCAATTAAAGATGGGGATCTCTGGTGGAGAGGCAGCCAGTGTCATCCCCATTACACCGCTCCACTCGTCGGCCACCTTCCCCACTGTAGGTTCCACCATCTGTAGTCCCCACTAAGTTCCATAAGCCTCCATCTGGCGAGAGAGCTTCTCCTTTGGTGATCCTACTATGGCCCAAGGATCCCACTCCATCTACTCCACCCATTAAGGTGAGGTCAAGTTCCCCGCCGACCATCCATCCCATAATGGTGAAGAAGGAGTGGCACCCAATAGTGTCATGGTCGCTCCACCACCACCAAAGTAGTTGGAGGAGGAGAAGAGAGGGGATATCAAAGTGACCCCTATGGCAGTTGAGTCAGTCAAGGAGAGTACTTTGCCTGTACAAAGTATTTAGTATATCACTACTCGTGCTCGCCTAGTAGTCTAATTATTAGCAAGCATAAAAAGAAAGTACTAGATCAGTAGATGACAAATCTTTCAATGATATTCTAGAGGACTATCGTACTACAATGAGGCAAATAATTAGGGATGATCATTCTAACCAGGAAGAGGGTACGGTATACTTTGATGTTGATGAGGATGACATGCTAGATGACGTAGCAGAAGTGAACATGGTCAATACTCGAGGGTTCTTGCATAGAGAGCAGCCTATCTAGGAAGGTATTAAAGTTGAGGAGGGTGAGGCATCAGACTCAACTCAATGCCTCCTCTAGCAAATCAAATAAAAAGATGATTAGATCAATAAAATGGAGAGAAGGGTAGAGGAGTTGATGGCAGTGGTCCTAGCCTTGCAGAAGTAAGCCCCAGTTTCATAACCTTCCCACATAAAGGCCGATCAGCCTGAGCTAGTTCATACCCTAGATCATCTTAAGTGCACTCCCATGAATGAGGACACTGGTAGCTTTCATAAAAAGGTCATCGATAGCACCTCTGTGTGAGAAAAAGACATAAGGCAGATGGTTGAGCAGCAGGTGAAGGAAGCATTGGTATAAGTCCGGGAGCTCATCTATTCCAAAGGCGGAACACGGAGAAATTAATGTAGTTCAATATCCCAAGGGTTTTGTGTCACCATCCTTCAATTTTTTTGATGTCAATGGGAACCCAAGGCAACACATAGCACACATTCGAGCTAATTGTTGCAATACCGGTGGTAGTGACACACTTCTTTTCTAAAAGTTTGTTAGCAGCCTGTTAGGGGTAGCTTTTGATTAGTATGCCGAACTACCCAACAATTTGATGAAGTCTTTTGTAGAGTTAGAGCATCTCTTCATTAAGAGATTTGCAAGTACTCAGGAAAGGGTAATTGTAGGGGACCTCATTGTAAAGAAACAAAATCAAACGAGTCCCTTGTTGATTATATTCTTAGATGGTGCAACCTAAGTATGAAATGTGACCTTAGCTGCAAGAGTAGCATGCCATCAAGATTCTACTCAAGAGTATCCATGGCCCTATCACCTTCATGCTTAAGGACTTCACCATTAAGACATTTGAGAAGCTAATCAGTAAAGCGGCTAACCTACAAGAGGAAGCCAAATAGTAACCTTTTTTTTTTACTAGTCATCCAAGCCAAAGCCTCAGAAGGTCTTTAAAAGGAAGCCTGAGATAGTAGTGGCAGTTGATAAGGGGAAGCAACTAGTGAGAGCTCAGTTACAGAGGCCCAGATTTTAGCAGCCTCTGCTATCGCCCCCTCTTCCACTACCTCGGCCACCATAATGGCCACCACCACCACCACCACAACAGCCTACTTAGCAGCGGTACCAGTATCCACTGCCAGGTAGCTACTTTCAACCTACTCTTGTCAATAAACTCAATAAATCATACTCATTCAGGAGGGAGGTAGTCAAGAAGAACTTCACTTTAGCTACTCGAGCCTAGAAAGCCAGAGGAAGTGGGCATGAGTATTGATCCTAACTCCCCTACCCGCATGCTAGGCCATGTCTTGGAGGATTGTTTTACTTTCAAGAATTGGCTTGAGTGTAGCTACAAGTCGTGGAATAGTCATCCCTAAAGAATACTTAGCGAGAATAACCATCGTTCAATCAAAGTAATCCTTGAGGATGCTTTTGATCCTCTCAAGACAAAGAAGGTTGAAATATTTTCTTATCTTGAACCTCAAAGAAAATAATTACTAAAATCAAGAAACTTTATCTACAGGTTCCTATCTCTTCTCAAACCTCCAACATCAAGGAAGGTTTATTAATTGTGAAGGACAACTCAGGGAGGGTGGACGCCCAACAATAGCCTTCTCTTACCTAGGATAGAGTCATGGTCATGTTGTTTCCTTCCACCCAGCAACTACCACCTCTACTAGCTCCTCTACCTATATTAGCAGGTGGGGGCACCAAACCCCTCATCCCCCTTTCTTTACTTTATTTCTATCATGTACAGAGACCAAAATAAAAGAAATCAATGAAGAAATCTAATTCCACTCACATCTTTTCCACTTCTGATGATTACAATAATTTTATTCTAATTGAAAGCTCTTCGAGTCAAACTAATAATAGCTCAAATTGTTTCAATCAATCCCAATCTGATTCAGAAATGAATTTTCTTTTTCTGAATCATTCGGGTTCACCTCTTAAGATTGACTTGGTGTTGTCTGACTCTGAGGATCCTTTAGGAGAACCTATAGGTATACTTGATGAGAAGGTAGAGCTTTCCACAAACTCATCATTACAAGAAGTTAGGGAAGTCAATCTCCGTAGTAGCAAAGTTTTACCTCCTAGGGTAGCACCCTAGGATAAGAGAAAATAAGTCATTGGCTCTAATGAGTAGATAGTCACCTCCACAAGATTCTCCACCTATGGATATGTTTGTGGAGGACTAGCCCAAGTTGATTACAATTTCCTGTCGTAGCTTAGAAAGTTTCCAACTAAGTTAAGCATATATGATGCCCTTATCTTATTCAAAGAGATGAGGGAGTTATTAATCAAAGCTTTGCTTAATCCAAAAATATGCTTAGCTCAATTTTACACTACTAGAGAGGAGGCACATTTCTCAGAAGAAGTCCTAGGGGTTACATTCACTGATGAAGACCTACTTCTAGGAACGATCGAGCATAATCATCCCCTCTACATTATAATGGATGTTGGTAGATTTTCTAGAATTCTAGTAGATCCGTGCATCGAGTTAACAATATGAGTCTAAGAACCCTTGCCTACTTGAGGATCGACATCTCCAAACTCTAAGTGGAGAGGATGATGTTAAAAGGATTCAATGAACAATGATAGGGCTTTAGGCTCCATAGTATTACTTTTGGAGATTCATGATTAGAAGATTGAAGTTAAGTTTCACATAGTAGACTCGGAGAGATCTTTCAATGCTTTGCTTGGGAGATCATGGATACATGAGAATAACATGGTTCCATTCTATTAGTGCATCAAGTTCCTAAGAAGTGGAATCGAATACTATGTCAAAGGAGATCTTAAATCCTTTGTAGTTCATGAGGTCATGATCTATGAAGATGTGGCCTACTATCTCTCTATGAAATAAAATTTCTTCTCTCGTGACCTTAGTCAAAATAAAAGAAAAAAAAAGAAAAGAAAGAAAGAAAGGAAAAAAGAAAAAGAAATTGAAAAAGAAAAGAAAAGTGAATGAGAAAATGGCCTTAAGGAGGAAGTGGAGCCCTAGATTAGATTCCACTCATAGTTCATTACTCCATTCGAACAAGTGAGGAGGATGACCCGACCTCCACTAGGATGAAGAAAAGGCAAGTCTAGAGAGAGTCCCTAAGGTAGAAGGCCTCTATACTTACCACCCACCAGGAGATTCGTTCTAGCTTCTAGGAGTACACCTGATATCTACATAGACTTAAAATCTAGTTCAGAGGATGAGGCTTATGTAAATAGCACACCAACCAACTCTTCTCGATAGCAGATCCAGTTGGAGGTGACACTCGAATGAGATAGTGATGAAGACTAGATTCTCAAGCAAAACATAAGTGTATCCAAGTTTTATTATGTGAAACTATTAGGCATCACATGGGAACTTTAGCTCTAACCCCACTTTCCTCCCAAAAACTTGAGGGTTTGGTAGTTAAGGAATCCCTTAAAACATGTGCAACCATGAAGATTTAGAGGTTCTATCCTAGAGCATCATCCAAAAGTCAAGAAGTTGATGTAGAAATTGAGGATGATTCATATAAAAAATTAATAGAATTGCATTTTGATTGGTACTCACCTTGTGTTCATAATTTAGAAAAGAAAGGTTTAATTTCACATAATGGTCTATGCTCAGGTCTGAATACTTCGAAAAGCTATGGAACAAAAAAAAACAAGAATTCTCAATCAAGACCAGACTAGGCTTGATGCAGTGGGCCCAATTGATGATGATTACTTGGTCATCACCAATCATTTGGAATCGATAGGTTATTTTCAAATCACATTAACTCATATGAGGAGATGTATTCAAAAATTTTAGATAATCTAGATGATTTCCATGTCAAGGATGCACCTCTATAAATTGAAGAAGAATCAAATCGACCATTGACAAACTCATGGAGATCAAATTGAGGACTGAAGGTAATCCACGTTTGACGTACATCAGCTCCTTATTAAATGAAATTGAAACAAATGACTTTAGTTTGGCTACTCACTGAGTTTAAGGATTGCTTCACATGGAGTTATGAAGAAATGCCCAGATTAGCTCATAATATTGCAGTCCATAAGCTAGTGATATGACTTGATGCTAACTCTATCAAGTAAGCTCTAGATGCATAGACATTGAGCAACATGTCATTTTGAAGTCAAGAAATTGATAGATGCTAGTTTCATTTGGGAGGAAAAGTACCCCACCTAGTTAGATAGTGTCATCTTAGTTAAGAAGAAGAATGGCAAAATTTATATGTGTTGATTTTAGGGATCTTAATAAGGCATGTCCAAAAGATGAATTTCCATTACCAATACTAGAATTAATGATGGAGAAAAATTTCCTATGTGAGGAGTCACTTTCAAATCTATTGGGAGAAATGAAAGAGGCATATAGAAATTCATCTTTTTTGGGATACCACGTCCACGATGTTATTTAGGTGATCGTATGCCATTAAGGAAATAGTGTACTATCTCAAAAGACAGAAGTCACTACCCTTTAATGGACCTAATCACCTCAATAAAGACTCCTAAGGATGATGGGTCTGCATATGTACCAGAGATTCTTCACCTACTTTACATGAAAAAGTAAAGCAGGGTTTATTTTAAATCGGGTTCGTTAAGTTTCCTATAGGGGTAAGCCCCATAGTTAATTACATCCTAAGGAATGGGGATTCCCTAGGAAAACTCTTGATTAAGGTAAATGATCATTATCTTTGAAGACTTCAATAGGAAAAACTATCAATCGATTGGTTTATTTTTGAAGATCAAATGAGATTGATCAAAGGAGGGAGTTATTATTGAAACAAAATGGAAGATAAGTGAGAGATACGATGCTTGTACAAGTAGGATAGGGGGAGTTCTAACAAGACCCATACTCAAATATAGGGGAGGCAAGCCTAGAGACCTGGGGAGCCTTACCCTTAGAGGGTACAGATGGTAGGGTACTAGCCCTCACTAGGGCAACATGAGGAACTCTGGGGTGAACTGCAATCGGAGCTGGTACTGTTAGTACTGCTAGCAATGTAACAACTGAAGTTTGTGGTACTACCATAGCTTTTCTCCTTAGTAAAGAGACATCAGAGTCAGAGGGAAAGTCAATCCTGATGACCAGCTTCTGCACGGTCATTGTTGTCCGGCTAACTATGGTGAGGGAGTACCATCACAAGTAATCCTGGCTCCCTCAAATCCTTGACCAAAGTGAATCAGATGAGTATGGTCTAGGTGGGGGAAGTTGGCTTGATCTAAAGACAAATCTATACCATAGGGAAGATAAAAATAAACTTCTGAGAACCGGGCATTTTAATAACTGTAAGAGACTGAAATTGAACTGCTACTGCACTGACATTAAAGATCTGTGAGAAATGAATTTGTATAAGATTTCTATCTCTATAGATTTTTGAATTTTGAATTTAAAAATTTGAATCCACATCCAACAACTTGGAAGTGTTAAGTGGGGTTCAAATGGATTGGAGAAGATTGATTGAAAGAGGAATTTGAATATGAATCCAACTTCAACAAATTTAGGTATGTTGAAATATGGATTCAAATTTTTTGATAAGGATGCTTCCATAGGTTTATGGTTTGTTTGAATTTAAATTTTTGATTTGAGGACCCTTTAACAAATTTAGGTATGTTAAAGTAAGGGTCAAATTGATTTTGTCTTTGTTTGATTGTTTTGAAATTTCACTTAACAAATTTAAGTATGCTAAGTAAAATGTTTGAAACTTATTTCTTTTGTGAATTTTGTTTTGTTTTGATTTTTGGAAAATTTAAAATTCTTATTTAGCAAATTTAGGTATTCTAAGTGAAGAATCCAAGTGTGTTTTGTTTAATTTTTGAAAATAAGATCCTTAGCAAATTTAGGTATGCTAAGGAAATCCTAAGTGTTTCACTTTTGTTTTGATGCTTTGATTTTTGAAAAGGTAGGATCCTTAGCAAATTTGAGTATGCTAAGGAAATCCTAAGTGTTTCATTTATTTTGATTTGTTTTGAAAGTGGATACTTTACTTTAGGAAATTTGGTATGCTAAAGATGAAGTCCCAATTTTGTGAACTGGAAATTTCACTTAGCAAATTTGAGTATGCTAAATGAAATCCTAAATGATGTGTTCAAACTTTTGTTTGATTTATTTTGGTTTTGAAAATGGAAACTTCTCCTTAGCAAATTTGGTATGTTAAGGAAAGAAGTTCCAGTGTGTTTGAAAATTTTGTTTTGACTTTGGAAACTTCACTTAGCAAATTTGGGTATGCTAAATGAGGTTCCAAGTGTATTTGAAAATGTTTGATTTTGAGTTTGGAGACTTCACTTAACAAATTTGGGTATGTTAAATTAAATTCCAAAAAGTTGTTTAAAAAATTTTGATTTTAGATTTGGAAACTTCACAAATTTGAGTATATTAAATAAAGTTCCAAAATGTGTTTTGAAAATTTTGAATTTTGAATTTGGAGACTTCACATAACAAATTTGGGTATGTTAAATGAAGTTCCAAATATTGTTTGAAAATTTTAAAATATGATTGTTGATTTTTGATTTTGGATTTGTAAACTTCACTTAACAAATTTGAGTATGCTAAATGAAGTTCTAAAAAAATGTTTTGAAAATTTTGTATTTTATTTGGGGACTTCATCAAATTTGGGTATGTTAAGTGAAGTTACAAATTTGTTTAGAATTTTAAGTATATGATTCTTTAAGTTTTAAATTTTTTTTTGATAGAGGACTTCCATTGAACACATTTGGGTATGTAGAATGGAGAACAATCTTATTTTTAAAATATGAAATTTTGTTTTTTTTTATTTGCTTTTGAAAGAGATGAATTCCAACTTAATTATATGTGGGACATGTTTAAGTGGGATTTTCTAAATAATATTTCTTTTTTACTTGGGAATGAAATCTTCATTTAATAAATTTGAGTATATTAAATAAAGATGTTCATGTGTACTTTTTGAAAAGTTTATGATTATGATTTTGATTTTTGGAAAGATGATTGTTCATTTTATTTTGAAAATGAAATATTCAACAAAGTGAATTGAAAGAAGATGTTCATTTATGCTTTTGGAAAATTTTATTGGTTTTATTTTTGAAAATCCTTACATGTAATAATTATGGGAATTGTTAAATGAGGGTGGAAAATATTTTATTAAGTGCATTTTTTTGAAAGGTGCTTTTGAAAAGCGTTCTTATAAGAATTTATTTTATTATTATTTTAGAAATGAACCTTTCCTTATCATGAAAATGATATGGTGGAAGTTTTAAGATGTTTCTTTTATTTAGATCTTTTTATTTTTACTCATTGGAGAACTCAGCGGGGTTTTAAGACCAACAGGAATGCAAGCCTAAAACCTAAAGATTTGGCTAACTCAACTTAAGAATGAAATGAGCTATGTTCCAACGGAAGAAGGATAGTCTTGGACTCATCAAGTACAAATCACTATCAATACTCAAAGACAATGATCATTTACCAAAGATGAGAGAGGAACCATCCTGGAGTCGCTAGGAAAATTTATGGAGAAAATTTATATGGTAAGTCACCTTCAAATCAGTTAGGAGAAATGAAAGAGGCAAGGCATATAGAAATTCATCTTTTAAGGACACCACAGATCCACAGATGTACTTATTGGTGAAAGGGTATCATCAATAAAATAATGTACTATCTTGAAAGATTGAAGTCACTACCCTTTAATGGACTTAATCACCTCAATAAGGACTCTAAAGATGATGGTGCATATGTACCAGAGATTCTTCCCCTACTTTACATGGAAAAGTAAAATAGGGTTTATTTTAAATTAGGTTCATTAACTTCCCTATAGGGGCAAGTCCCCATAGTTAATTATCCCCATTCCTTAGGAAAACTCTCAATTAAGGTAAATGATTATTGCCTTTGAAGATTTCAATAGGAAAAGATTATCAATCAACTGGTTTATTTTTGAAGATCAAATGGGACTGATCAAAGGAGAGAGTTATTCGAAACCAAAATGAAATAAGTAGGAGATGCCGATGATGGGAAACTTGGTGAACATCTAGAACTATATATAATTGGGCTTTACATTTTTGAAATTGATTTGATTTATTTGTGTTGAATTTTTTTATAAAATTTAGGACTTATGATTCCTTAACACAGGATTAAGAAAATGCCAAAGAGGTGAGGAATTATGCTTATAGCCCACAAAGGAGAGAAGCAACCTCAGAACCTAAATCTAGGGAGCTTTGGCCAGAGCCAAAAGCACAACCTAAATCTAAGGCAAAAATGGGTATTTTGTTTGCCTCCATAAGAGGACAAACTACGAGCTTGGACTTACAATTGCACTGGGGTGGGCCAAGTAACTTCTCCTATGATTTTAAATACATGTACAAGTCTTTATGCTTATACAAGATAGCTATTATTTATTTAGAAAGAGACTAGGTCCTTAAACTCACTCTCTAAAGAGACTAGATTATTTAAAGGGACATGGTTCAAATGACCTAAATCTAATTTAAATTTAAATGTTATTTTCATTTCATTTTGGAAAATTATTTTTTGACTCAGGTTAATAGGATTTATATGATTAATGCATGCGAAAAAGAGTTATTGGCCAAAATCAGAGGGAGGAGGTGAGTTTCCACCATGGCTCTCAAAGGTCAAGCCAAGTTTCTCACAAAAGGTGGAAGCCCTCCAATCAAGAGTGAAATAAGATGCATTTGTGCATGATATTATAAAGAAATACTCATCCAAAGGGTTGCTAATTCTTTTATCTTGATTTTAAACCTAAGCTTTAGATGAGGTTATGTTATTTAATTTTATTTGAGTTATTAAGTTGGGTAAAATATTTATTTTTCTAAAGAGCCTAATACACATCCAGCCATACATAAAGCAAAAAAACTAGGAAAAAGCATGCCACTTAATGCAAAAGCTAAATAATCATCAATCAATTTATAAAGCTAATCACAAAAAGAATAAAAGGTCGTTGTGGTCGGGCACCACCGTACAAATCTAAAAATATCAAATGTGGGTGGCCGAGCTATACCCTTATACAACCTAGATTAAAAATGAATTAAATTACAATTAAGCAAGGAATTCATTGTTATGGGGGTCTTCAAGCTTTATTTCTTCTTTCTTCTTTTCTTATTTCTTCTTCTTTTCTTCTTTTTTGTTTAGGTTTTTTCTTTTGGATGGTTGGAAGGTAGATGCTCCAAGGCTTCACATGGTACATAATATAGGATCTTATGACCAAGACTCATCCTAATCCCCATAATAATCATTCTGAAATCTTAATTGTACAAATTTACATGAAAAGGAAAAGTGGAAATCTAACTAACACTTACAAAGGTTAGCTAAAACAAACCACATAAATTCTAAGCATGCATATTGGACTTATCACCCTACACATGGGTGACTAAGTCCACCTGGCCTACTGGATTATGCTTAGGGGTATAAAGGACCTGCAAGAAAAAGCACATATATTTTATTTGTGATAGCCCCCTTAAGCACAATTCCCTGCAGAAAAGAATAGTTAGCCTAAGAGCATCCTACCATTCAATCTACGATCATACACCCTAACATCCAGTCTAAAATATATATCATAAAATAAATCAAAACATCAAACCATAACCTAATCTAAAGCTAGAAGTGGTGACTTAGGTTAATGTGTGTGCTTTGATGGCTTGTGTGGTATGCTTAGCTATGGCTTTAGGTTCAAATTTTCCAAGTGTGAAAATATGTTCAACTTAGAGGAGGGTTTCATTTAAGTTGTTTAATTATTCTGGGTTGATTTTATTTCATATTTTGCTTTGGTTCAAGTTAATCCTACAATTAATTACTAAGTTATGAAGAGAGAGAAAAAGAAGAGAACTTCTCTTTCCTTCCCTAACGTAAGTAATTTCTAAAGTAGGTTCACATTTTAATTCTGTTTAGGTGAATGTTTTGATTAAATCTTTTAATTAATCCTAAGTTTAGATGAACTCTAGACAATCCTATCTATAAAGAAAGGTATTTTAAGATTAAATAAAATGAATTAAAATTCACATAACACACATTACTTTAGTTCTTTCCCAACATATATAACATGCATATGGATGGACCCTAAGCATATCTATACATATAAATGAGAGTATTTAACATACTTTATGATGCATACTAAGTAATCCATTTAAGAAAATTTGGAAGTTGAATATGCATGATTTTTCTTAAGTAGAAAGGGTTTCTTTATCCAAAATTTCACATACACACATGAAGGAAAGAAAGACATAGGTGAGTACAACATTATTGTTAACCAAAGGTGTAAGATACAAGACCTACTTAGGGCTATTTAAAGCCTCACAATCTTGGGGTTGTCCAAACTAATATACCACTTTCTTTTTACAAACATGTGTATAAAAGAAATGAAAATGAAGAATACAAAAGTTGTATTAATGGATTCATTTAGTTTATGCAATTTATGTATGAAAGTATAGGCATCCCTTCTTAGGTGATAGCGTAGGGATGAATAGGATATAGAATTAGATGAGTATTAGGTCCTTTTCAAATGAACCATATATTTCACCAAATTCCTATTCAAAACTATACCAACATAAGAGAGAAAGGGAACCTATGTTAAGCATACCTTTATAATCTTTCACATGCAAGCTCATAATTAAAATATAAGTAGCATACTTTCAGATTTGGTATTTGATTTATATGTTTTGAAAAATAATTTGGATTTAGTAGTGATAATTGGCATTCATATTTTTACTTTAGCCAACACATGCAAATTTTACATAAAGTAAACAATTTCATTTTAAACTTGAATTTGAAAAATATGATGCATGAAACATGCCATACAAATTTAATATTGGGAAAGATTCAAAGCAATGAAAGCATGTAAACAAGTTCACTTCACTTAAATCCTAAAGGCATTCTTATAGAATCAGAAAGTTTAAAATAAAGCATAGTGATTTCAATGTGATTTTTGTTTAGTTTGGAATTTGATTTAATTATGAAAAAGGTGAGTTGGGTTTGCTGTTCCTAAGCCATTCCCACATGTGTTTGATATTTTGTTTAATTTTCAGATAATTAGATCCATTTTTATGCATTAATTTGGTTATGGTATAAATTAAGTAACTTAATTAACCCTTACACACCACCTTAAAATAATTAACCAAATAATTATGAGCCAATGAGATGACATAAAAAAAACTCACAAGGAATTTTAACTTGTAATAAACCTAATAAGAAAAATGCCTAATGCAATTTGGCTTATAATTAAGGTTAATTAAGCTAAGGGGTTTAGCTTAAGTAATTTCAAAACACCTTTTCACACATATGAATTGGGTTTTAATTTCCTTAATTAAACTTAGGTTATTAAACACCTGAGCATCTACCCAAAGTAGATTAATTAAGTTCTGAAAATTTTTAGAAATTTTTAGAAATTAATTATGGGGATATTTAATGAATTAACCCTTAATTAAGAGGGGATTAAGGAAAGAAGGGGGGGGGGTGGGTTAGGGAATAGCTTAGGGGAAATACCCCAAAATTATTCCATAAGCCTTCTACTTACTTGATCTGACCTTAATCAACCCTAATCATGGATTAAAATCACTAATCCCACCTTAATTACTTTAATTATATAAGGAGGGTAGTTAAGAAATCCATATGAAATTCTTCTAATTAAGCCTTCAATAAATCCCAAGAAAATTAGGAGGCAAAGTCATCCTAAAACATACCCAAGAAGATTGGGATTAATCATGCTTAATTAAAAGGTAATTAGCAAATGAAGTTTCCAATAAAATCCAAAATAAGACTAAATTATGATTCATTAAAATTAATTTTAAAATATTCTAGGTTGAATTATCTTTCCATAGGATTTTATTTCATATTTTTTTGAATTTTATTGTGAGAGTAATGAATTTTAGAAGATCCTTAGATTAATTAGAAACATCCTAACTAATCCTATAGCTCAAGGCATGCCGCATGGTGGCGGCAACCAACGTGCTTTACACACGTCGTGGAGTGAGCCACATTGTCAAATCAAAGGCGGTTGATGGAGGCGCTTTGATCTCGGCCTCAGATGAAGGAATGGAGAGATCTCCCCATTTTATAAATGTGTGTTTATCTCTTTGTCCTTCTAAAATGTGCGATGGATGGCGAGATCTATCCCTAATCTCTACAAAAATGGAGACCATCCATGATCCATTGAGCTTCAGTTGAATTAAATCAACCCACACCATCTCAAGCCAAAGGCATCCAATGGTGGGATTCACTTGAATTGGTCTTCACAAGGATGAACACCTCCTATGCTAGGTGGTAGAAAAATCCCATACCTCACTAGTGCTCGATTCCATTGGAGGAGCTTCGTCTGGTTGTGATGAAGCTGTGTTAGAAGAATGAGCTGTTGAGGTTGAGTGTAGATCTCTATGGACCAACTCCTCCTTAGCTTTCTTGCAGCCTTGATCGAGCTAGCCTTCATCTTACATTGGGAACTTGAAAGAGAGCTTGGGTGCACTGATTTGCTCTCGATGGAGTGTGTAAAGGATTTGGTGAAATTGAGTATGGTGAAAGTTATCTCTTCAATTTTCCTCCCATATTTTCACTATTCAAAATCAAGGATTGGAACATGGCTGAGCTCAAGAAATCTAGGGATCACTCTCGATGGCTCACTCTCTCTACTCAATGAATATGGAATTGCATAATTTGATTAGAGTATATCTCCCCCTTGAAAGATCAGATGGTCGTAAGCCATTGTGTCATTTTGATCCAATTGATCATAATGGAAAGGTTGTTTTAGCTGTTAGGAGTGTGCACATGGTCAGTTTGAGGCTTTGAGTGAATTGCCAACCTCCCATGTGCCTGAATTTGAGTGGAAGAGTTTGAATTTGGGTTTTGACTCATGGGGTTGACTTTGGTCTAGGGACCATGGGGTGACCCAAACCCATTGGGTTGGGTTCACCACTCTCCATTAGGCCCCTTGAGCTATTAGGAGCATCAAGTGGATATGAAGAGGTATGACTAAATTAGCCATGGATTGAGCCAAAATCTGTTCTATGGCCTAGGGGTAGAATGGTCATTTTATTGATTTTTCACTTTGGATATGTTTGGTATGTGGAGAAACTAGGTTTCACTAAGTTTCATGAGATTTGGAATTCATTTGATAGGGATTGGCTCATGTTGACCCATTTAGGTCAAATGGATCAACTTGGGTCAAGTTGACCGATTGGTCAAATTGGGTCAAATTAAGGTGGGTCAAGTTCATACGACCATTTGAAATATTTTGGTGGCTTTGGTTTGATTCAATTTGGAATAGTTTTGAATTTGGCTCATATGACTTCATTTAGGTCAAATGAGTCAAGTTGACCTATTTGACCCATTTGACCTATTTGACTAGGTCAAGGGTAGGTTTAGTTTTGGTTAGTCATATGGAGTGGATTGGTATCTTTGTTTCCAATCAATTTTGGTTATGTTTAAATTTGGCTCAACATGACCCCTTTAGGTCATGTTGGGTCTAAGGTCAATTGGGCTAGGTTAGGTCTAGTTGGCCAATTGAGGCTTTGGTCAAGTTCCACAAGTGATTTGGAATGAACTTGACCCATTGGTTTGAATCAATTTAGCTTAGATCAAGTTTTAACACATTTTGACTTTTTTAGGTCAGTTGGGTCAAGTGGCCAATTGGGTTAGGCTCAAATGTTAGCTTTTTTGGTCAAGTTTAAATATAGGTCATGAGTGAACTTAGATCAATGGTTTCAATCAATTTGGCCTATGGTGGAATTTGGCTATGTTAGATTTCATTTTGGGCTAAGTGTTGACTTATCCTTAGGTTTGGCTTGGTTTGACCCAATTTGGTTGGTTGATCATCTCATGATGATTGTTGATAATATTGAGAGGCATAGATTAGGTTGGTTCAATCCAATTTGGTTAGGATTAGAATTTATCTCATAAGGGTACTTTAGGTCACTTTGGTCAAGTGAGCCTAAGTGGGTCAAATGGCTTAGTAAAATCTTGATTTGAACTTGATTGACCTTGTATATGGACTTATGATTGAAATATAAATCCATTTACAAGTGGTTTAAAGTCAAATGGGTTTTGATCCATTTGACAATTTCATATTCAAAGGAAAAATATGAAGGACTTTAGGGTTTATTTTTTTTGGCTTGGGTTTTGATTGAGTGATTGAAGTTTGTATTTATATATGGGCTCATGTATAGGTTTGATTGAATCATGAGAGAAAATCAAGAGTTTGATTTAAAAATGATTTGGCTAACTTCAAGATTTTTATTTGAAAGGCCTAGATTGGATTTTGAGTGGATTTGAGTTTGATTTTTTGGAATTGGTTTTGATTGTTTGAATTTATATTTTATTTATATATGTGAATATAAATGAGAATATAAATGGATCATGAAAATTTGAAGGATTTAAAGTGGTTTAATCATGATTTGGGCTAAGTCCATTAAGAAAGATTTAAAGGACTTAGGAAAATTTTAAATTGAGAATTTAATTTGAGGGTTTGATTTGATTGATTTATATTTATATTTCAATTATATATGTGAATATAAATGAGAATAAATGAGTTTTGAGAAAATCCATGAGTTTGAATTAGTTTGATTGAGGTTTTGGATAAGTCGTTTAATGAAAAATTAAAGGACTTAGAAAAATTTCATGAATTGATTTTTGAATTTTGAGTTTTGTTTGATTAGTTTGAATTTATATTTTATTTATATATGTGAATATAAATGAGAATATAAATGGATTATGAGAAAATCTCAAAGATTTGATTTGGTTTTATCCTAATTTTGGTTAAGTTTTAAGAAAAGATTAAGGACTTAGGAAGATTTGAACCTAGATTTTGATGAATTTTGATCATAGGTTTCAATCATAGATTTCAATGAATTTCAATCATATGGAGTTGATTTGAGTTTGGAGAAATTCAATAAGTTTGACTTGGAGTTTGACTTAGAAGAAAGAAAGTGAGGAATGGTTTAAGCTAAGGGTAGGCAATTTTCCTAACACCCCTAAGGTATGACCTATTCCCATGGCTAACTCTTCCAAGTCTTATAGAGTTAGGTTGAGTGTCCACCTAATCACTAAATGTGTCTTAAGATTAAGGGCTCTTAAAATCTAAGAGGTCTTATGTCTAAGATGGAGGGAGCTCATTCTAAAAAAATGAGGTCAACATGGACATTACCTCATTGTGGTCTTCTCTCTTTATGGATGGTTCATTTGGATATAATGAAATAAAGATGGCAAGATGAAAATAACACTGCCTCTAAAACCTTGATTAGAATTTATTGCTCTAAGGTCATGCCTTTCTGCCTAAAAATTGCTATCGCCACATACCAGCGGGACTTGACCCGAATCTTCGATGAACTCATTCATCACCAAGTCGAATGCTACGTTGATGATCTCATAGTCAAGAGAAAAGATAAGAAAGACCATCTCTTCAACTTGAGTATTTTTCAAATAGTTAAGATAATATAACCTTAAAATAAACCCTCACAAGTTTCCGAGTTTGTTTGCAAATCATGTAATCAAAATAGACCCGAAGAAAACTAAAGCCATATTAGAAATGCTATCCCTTAAAAGTCTAACTCATCTTAGATCATTCCAATGGCGGTTGGCATATCTAAGATGCTTTATATCCAACCTATCAAGAAAATGCCAACCATTCTCAACACTGGTAAAAAAGGATGCTAAGTTTAAGTAGAATGACCAATGCCAGCATGCCCTCGATAGCATCAAGTAGTACCTCATGTCGCCACCAGTGTTAACCGCCCTAATCCCAAAGAGAGCTACTAATACTCTACACTACTGTATTAGATGATTCCCTTGGGGCTTTGTTAGGCAAATCCAATGACAAAGGGAAATAGAATACGTTACTATCTCAACCATCATCTAATCCCTATTGAAACAAACAATCCACCCATTGAAGCATTGCTTATCTTTAATCTTTTATCCTAAAAGTTTTGGCATTATATGCTTTCTCATAAAGTAAACTTGATTTCTAGAATCAATCCACTATAATATCTCATGGCATGATGCTATCCAGATAGTTGGCATGATGGTGTATGATATTATCACGCTTGATATCACTTTGTACCTCCATGCGTGAAAGGACAATAGTAGATTTCTTAATAGCACCCACTTCTTACTAATTCTCTTCAATGATGATCTTCCCTATGAACAAATCATAAACTTAGGGGATACTAACATTCACTACTGTGAGATGTACTTTGATGGAGTGGCTTCTTATCAAAGAGGAGAAGAATCATAATCTACTCTTCCAGGAAAGGTAGGGGTAGGAATAGTTCTCCCAACACCGTGATGATGAGATTCTTATATCATCTATTATCCTTGCACTAATGAAGATGAATATGAGGCTCGATTATGCTAAAGTTAGTCATTTCTCTGGCATCCAACAACAACATCTTTGGGGATTCTCAACTAGTGGTCAACCAAATCACTGGGTCCTTTAAGGTCCTCAAGCCCAGACTCCATTACTACCATAAGTACATCATGGAGTTGTTGGCCCAAATCCTAGAAGTTACCATCTACAAAATTCCCCGAGGAGAAAATGCCAGATGCCTTAGCCAAGCTCACCAAGGATTTGGCATGTGAAGATGATTCCATATTAGAAGTTCATAGGCAAGTGCTACCTTTTATTGATGTTGAACTCATCGATAAATACTCTCTTGAAGGAGAGGTTGCCATTGCCATAAAGGATGAAGAATTGGATTGGAGGCAACCCTTCATTGATTACTTAAATAAAGGCAAACTACCTTAAGAGAAGTCCCAAGCACATCAAGTGAAGCAAAAGACACTTTCCTATGCCCTCGTGGATGGTGTCTTATATTGATGGTTCTTCATTCATATGTGGTTACATTATTCAGACAAGCATAAAGCTCATAAGATCATGATCAAGGTCCATTCAGGATTATGCAGAGCTCATCAATCCAGTCTTAAGATGAAAGCCAAATTCAAGAGACTTGGTCGATGATCATGGATTGCATGGATGTATGGCATTGTCATTAGTGCCAAGTATCTGAGGTGTCCTACATCAACCACCCAACATTCAACATCGAACTTTGACCTTATTTCCATTCGGTGTTGGAATTTATAGTGGGTCCGATTGATCATCTATCATCTAAAGGTCACCAGTTCATCCTTGCTGCAACTGACTACTTTTCTAAGTGGGTGGAGGAAATTCTGCTCTGGGAAGTTAAAACTCAGCATGTGCTCTAGTTTTTCAAGAACCATAAAGCATATAATTTAGGGTACCGCCAAATCATATCCAATAATGGATTGGAGATACTCCACCATCTATTACTCATGAGGAATAGTTTAGCAAGCCTTCAACAAAACTCTCATCCAAATACTTAAGAATATGCTCAACAATAATGAGGCATGGCATGAGTAGTTCATTGAAATTGTGGGTCTTGTACCTACAAAACTCTAACTTAATCTACCCCTTTCTCCTAAGTGGAGTCCAAAGCCATTCTACCATTAGAAGTTAACTCCCATCACTAAAGATAGATGTGGATAACAAAATTACAACCAAATAGAATGCCTCTAGTTAGAAGAGCTTGAAGGTTTGGAGGAGAGATGCTTAGCTTCCCATATCCTCTAGTTATATAAAGAAAAATGATTCAAGCTCACAACAAGTTGGTCCACCCTAGAGATTTTCGGTGAGAGCTTGTTTTAGTTCTAAAGCCCAATTATTTCGTCAAAGATGGGAGACAAGTTTGAACCCACTTTGGAAGACCTCTTTTGCCATAGAAAGGCCTACTAAGTGGATCACAAACTCATCAACCACAAAGGAGGACATCGATGCTTCCTATCAACGTGATTTAGCTTAAAAAATAATATCCATAAAATAATGTTCAAAATAAATTTTTTTTATTAATAAAATTCTATTTCAACTAAACTTCTCTTCCAATTGAAAGGTTCACATTAAATGAATTTTCATGGTGTGTTTTGTAGGTGTAAGAGAACTTCAAAACCCTAAACACAAAATTACACATAAACACAAATAAATCAAACACAAATCCAATTATTTTAGGCTATTTTGAGTCAAGATAAGTCCCCATGACCCTCACTTTGCTACTCTAGGTTGGGTTTGGTCTACTACCTAGCTAGTGTATCTCCCTAGTGGTCCATTTGTTTAGGTGGATTTGAGTCCCCATTCTTTCTTCCTAGCTTCACTACTGTAAACTAATGAGCACCTTGTTAGTGTGGTATGCCTTATTGCATAACCAATGAGCTACCTTCATGGTGGCTTCGTTTAAAAAGATATGAGTCCCTGAGCTTTCTTCTTGAACTAGCCATCATATGCTAATTGGGTTTGAGTTTATATTTGAGGATTAGGGTAAGACCCCTAGTGGATCCTCTTCAACTTAACTACTTCAAGTTTAGGTCCAGTCCTTCTTTTTGACTCCCCACTTGGTAGTCGCTCTAGGTCGGATAATAGCTATATAGCCAATGATAGAATATCCCGATGATCAGTTCTACTTAGGAAGATGTGAGTCCATGATTCTTTAGATTGATCATTACAAATTGATGGGCACTTTAGGTTGGTATGATTACCTTCTTGGCATAACCCTTTCGGTTGATAACATTGCTCAAGAGATGTGAGTCACCGTGCTTTATCCCTTAGTCCATCACCTAATGGCTTTATTTTTTTAGGGGTAAGATAAAACCCCAGAGGTACCTTATGGGCATTCTATTTAGATTACGCTCTATGACTCCATCTAGACATTACGGGTTACTCTAGATTAGATAGTTCCTCTTTCCTAGTAGCCACCCCTGGTTGGGAGTTGTGTACTTGGGCCGGAAATAGATAGGTCAAAATTGGCTCCTTCTTAGTGTGGCTCCTCACAAACCAATGGGGTCCATGCTAATTAGATCAAAAAATAATCAAACAAACAAAATAAATGAAATGAAATATCTTGTGGATTGGGATAAGACCCTCAGAGGCACCTCTTCCTAAGTAGGCATCCTATCTTTTTAAATAAAACTCCCATAGAATTTCTACTCTTGAGTTGAGCTAAGAGCCCCCAGTGGCACTCACTCATTAGCTAGTGGGGCTTGACTTATTGTGCCATCGCATCACCCCAACGATTGACTCTATTTTGGAAGATGTGAGTCCCCAGCATTCTTCAGCATGAAACTACCAACAATAACCTTTGGGTTGGATAGTCTACTTTTGATCATTAGTACCACTTTGGATCAGATT
This sequence comes from Cymbidium sinense, assembly GCA_021442155.1. Lineage (NCBI taxonomy): Eukaryota > Viridiplantae > Streptophyta > Magnoliopsida > Asparagales > Orchidaceae > Cymbidium > Cymbidium sinense. Next base: position 74,921,951 of record CM038231.1, read on the forward strand.
TAAGGTAAGTCTAGGCTTTCATAGCCCCTCTTTAGTGCGATCCATCATAAATTGACAAGATCAAAATTAATGAAAATTCAACAAATCTAATCAATCAAAATCAAAATAAATTCAAACTCAAACTTACTTCCCTGGTGGAGTCAACAATAAACCAATCAAACTTGCATCCTCAGTGGATTCAAAATAAATCAATTGAACTCAAACCAAATTATTCAATCAATTAAATCAACAAACCAAACTAAACAAACTAAACACAATATGTATCCCCAGTGGATCCCCCTCTAAATCAATCAACTAAATTCAAACAAAATAAATCAAAATCAAACCAACCAAATTAAATTAGAACTAAATTCAATCATAATCTTAATCCCCAACAGATTCCATCTAAATCCAATCACAATCTAGATCCTAATGGTTCCATCAAACTCATATCCCTAATGGATACCTCTTTTATAAATTAAATTAAAATCAACCAAACTAAACAAACTAAATTACATCAATCCACTTAGATCTTCCTCTTATCCCTTTGGCATAAATCAATCAACTTATTTGTGAATCCCTAGTGGATCTTCTTTCGTGGCCTTGGTACGAAGCCAATTCTCAGCTAATCTAAACCAAATCAATTCCTTGCTCCCATGCCATTGGAATGAAGCAAATTGCATCATGCTGGGATGCATGGTTCCATTTACCTCTCTATTTAGGTATGGATATCCATCCTTAGTGCTTGTAATCTTTCTTGGTTGTTGTTGATTGCCTCGGTTAACTCTAATACATGCGGTGTGCCTTGTCATTACACCACACCTATTGGGGCTCTTTTGTTGACCTCACTTTGGAGTGAGGATTGACTCATCCTTCTTAGACATGGTTTCTTGACACTAGAATCTTTTAGTGATAAGACACTTCTAGTGATTAGGTGAACACTAAACCTAAACTTTGAGACTTAGGAAAGTGTACCATGGGCTTAGGCTATGTATTAGGACAAATAGAGAACTTACCAATCCAAAATTAATCCAATCAAGACCCAATTGAATCCCATTTCATATCCAAGCTCCAAGCCAAAATGATATAAACCCAAACCCATCTTAATCCCATAACCCTAATCTTAACCAAAATTCCTTCAATCAAACCAAACCAAATTCATTCTCACAAAAGCACTCCAACCATTCAAACCAACATTTTACTCTCTCAAAATGTAATCAAGCTAATTGATTAAAACCACTTCAATCAACCCAAGTTATCCCATTTGAACCCAAAATATCCAAATGAGCCAAAATCCAATTAAACCAAAATCATTTGCAATCAAAGCCATCAATCAGTCCTAAATCAATCATCAAACTCAACTTAACCTAACTCAGCCCAAAACAAACTCAATTGATCCATTTGGTTTACTTGACCTAAACAAACCTAAAGGACCATTTTAACCAAGCTCCAATCCAACCCAAATTGGATTGAACCAAATAATTCAAACCCTCCTATAATGGTTATTGATCATCCTTGATTAATCAATTACAATCAATTAGATCAAACCAAGCTAATTTGATCACTTGACCCAAGTTGACCCAATTAGCCTACATAAACCAAATTGAACCAAACTTCATTACATACTCAATTAATTGAAACCAATGATTCCTACTAACCCTAAATTGATCCTTGAATATGACTTGACCATCAATTGAGCTAAATCAAGTCCAATTGGCCCTTTGACCCAAGTTGACCCAATTTGACCTAAAACTCCAAATTGGGTCAAATCTCAATCTAATCTAAATTGATTGAAACCAATGGCTCAAATCCATAAATATTTTATTATTGAACATGACCAAACCCTTGGTTGAACCCAATTTGACCAAGTCAACCCAACTGATTTAGCCCAAATTGACCTAAAGGGTCAAATTGGTCAAAATCATTTCTAAATCCAAATTGATTGAAACCAACACCTACAATCATCTTTAAATCATAAATTGAATCTGAGCCAACACCTAACCCAAGCTAATTTGGCAAATTTGACCAAATTGGTCAACTTAGCCCAATTGAACCATACGAACCCACATGAGTCAAATTCTAATCCAATTAAAATCAAGTCAAGCCAATTGATCCTTAACATCCCAAATCATCATGTTAACATATATGAACCCATGGATTGATCTAATTTGACTTATGGGTCAACCTAACCCAACCTAGCCCAATTTGAGCCAAACCCAACCAAACTAACTCCAAACCCACTTAAATTTTGGCATGACATCCATCATCATGGGTTATCAAATCAACCCATTTCAAACTCGAATTATCCCAATACCCATTGGGTAAAACTCTCCAAATGGGATAAAACCCACTTTTGGGTGGTCTTACCTACCCCTTTACACTTGGCAACCACCCTTAGCATAGTTTAGACCTTTGACCCATTGGCTAACTTGACCCAAAGCTGGTTGGGTTAGCCATGTGTTAAAGAGGGTGAGCTAACCCATCTCCTCTCGTTGGCTTGCCTTGGGGAGTAAGGACACTCAAACTCAGCCATGGCATCCTACCTCCCTTCACTCAGTGAGCCGACACCCTCATCGCCTGGTCACGGTGACAAGCAATTATAGATAGCATCTGCATTATCTGATTTGAAGGGAAGGAGAGTATACTCCTCCCCATATAATTCTAACACAGATCAGAGCATTCATGAAGCTAGAGTGAGTTGAAATGAGTCTCCCAAGTGCATTCCCAAGTTCCATTGCCCCCCCATCATCGACGACATAAAACATGAGTCAAACTAAGTCCTATCTCCATCCAACCTCACATAACCTCCATAAATTCTTAATTAAGTTTACACACAAGTTTCCCAAGCTCTCACAATAAAGAATGAATTGATTCTTGATCAATTCAAGCTTCAGAGACAATCCCAAGACTATCTTCGACGAGGATTATAGTGGTGTTTGGTCCATAAAGCCACCGGTGAAGAGGCATCACATGAGCTTCTCAACAGGGTTTCATCTCTTCAAGATGAAGTTACCTTGGTCAATAGACCACTGATCCTGAGCTCTAGTAAGGTGAATTCTAGCAAACCATAGAAAATCTTATAGGAGTTAGTCTCTTGTAAAAAAAATATGTTTTCGTGCAAATCCGATGGTAGGATCCCTCTAGATCTCTCTCTTGAAGGTTTTTGGAGTTGATCCCGATGCTTCACAAGCTTTAATAATGAGCTTTGATCGAGTGGAGGAGGACGAATGGTGTCCATTTTCCATCGCTTGGGGCACGAAGGATCATCCGACGTCCATTCCGTGTGATAGGAATGGAAGACCATGATTTAATTTGCTAGAAATTCTATTTAATTCCCTTAAGAACTACAAGATTAATCCCCACTGTCTGATTCGAGATCGAATAGCAAGGGTGAAAGTATGTCCGTCATCACTGACTCAACCACCATGTTTGATCATTTAAGTGGCCAGTCCTATGGTGCAAAATCATAGAATTTGATTAATCACAAACTTAATGTTTAATAAAATATTTAAAGAATATAAAAATCTAATAAAACCCTAAGTCAATAATTTATCAACTTTATAATGAACTAATTAATCAATTCAATTACAAAATTAATTATTCCTTGAATTTCATACTCAAATATGGAATTCATTAAATCTTTTGAATTCATTTTAAGTTAATAAGCAACATAATTCTACATATAAATAAAAATGAAATAACTAATTAAATTAAACAAATTAATTAAATAATCTTAAACCCCAATAACTTGAAAATGGCTTAGCTTTAAGTTGAGAACCAAAAAGTATTTCATTCCATAGGTTATGATTAGTAAACAAAATTCTATATTAATATATTAAACCAAGTTATGAAACTTTGACACCTAATAGTACATTAAGCTTAATTGAATAAGATATCATAAAGCATAAGATGATGAATTTCTTAATTAATAAAATCAAGACTTCCTAAAGATTGATTGAATCTAATTGAATTAACTTATCTAAGTTCATATATAAACATTAATGAATGAAATCATCACTTGAAATTAATTAAGTTAACTTACTCAAATTCACCAACATAACATAATGAAATGTCTAAATGAAATTAATTAAAATAAAATAAACGTAAAATGATAAATTGAGAATTCATAAGTGAATTAATCATGAGATTGAAATATAATTGATCATTTAAATAATGAAATCAAAACCAAGTTTGAATTTAGATATTAACTTAAATAAGTTAGTTCATTCAAGCTAATAAGCATTAATAAATATAAACATAAACATTGATGAAATAAATAATTCGATTAATCCAAAGTCAAATAAACTAAATAATTCAAACACATAAAATTAAATAAAAAATAAATTAAAATAAAAGAATTATAATAAGAATGAAATCTCTAAATTACATGAATTCTAAACTTTAAAACATTAAATAAATCGAAACATTTAAAAAAGAATTAAACTAAATGAACATTAAATTTAATCATCATATATGATTAAACCCTTAATTAAGGATGAAGGAAATACTTTAAACCTTAACCAAAGGTTTTAATCTTAACATCATTAACATAAAATTTTAACTTTAAAAAGGGAGGTGAAACATAAATCAATTTCAACTTAAAATGAACTACTCGAATGAATGTAAAAGAGGTTAAATAAGATACTTAAGATCTTAGTTAGAGTGAATCTTCATCTTAGGATGAAGATCTCATTTTACTAGGACTTGGGATTTTGAATAGAATGGGTTAAGTGGAATTTATTTTATTCTTCATTCTTGAAAGCTTAAATTCCACTTTAACATAAAAGGAAATTAAAATGAAAATGAAATCATGGATCAATTAAATTACTTACCACCCAAGGGTAAATTAAACCAATTTTAAGAATAAAAAATTTAAAAGAATGAAAATAAAATTTTTCATAATTAGCAAGCAAATTGTATATATTCTGGACACCCGTGGTCATAGGGCTATTGGTTTGAAGGTGGTCTTCATACCTCAAACCTTTTGTTTAGCAATGACATGTACCTATGAGGCAAAATTATGAAAAGTGAAAATCTCAAAATCAAATTAAACCAAATTTTGGAAACCTTAATTGAAACTTGATGGCTAGCAAAGTCTTTCCATACAAACTCCTCCTTCAGTTAATAGGTCATTGATCCTAGGCTTAAGTTAGGTTGATATTCTATAATACTTTGTGATGTGATGTGAAATATTTTCCTTATTTTGTGGTGAATTATTTTAGACTAGATGGCTAGGATTATTTTCCCGTTAGCTTGATGCTAGGCATTCCTTTTATGCAAACACTATTTTTTATAGGGGTTATGCTAAAAGGACTGGTAATAATAAAATAAATAAATAAATATTATTTTTTTTTGTATGCTAAAGTCCTTAAGCATAGCCCAATAAGACAGGTGAGTTTAACAAGCAACTAATGTTAAGCCCGTATGTTTGCAAATATAACTGCTAGAGCAATGTTTGTATTCCCTGACATTTATTTTGTAGGGTTTAAGAATTTTATTTTTAAAATTTTAAATCTAATTTGAACTTAGAATTAAGTTAGGATATGTAGGGTCTATGAATAGTAAGAGCTAACCCTACTAGCTAGTGGTCCCCTGTGAAGCTTTAGAGGTCATTAGAGAAGGAGATGATTATGGAGAAAGACTCAGAGATCTAGACCTTTAAGTCTAGGCCAGGCAGTATAAGGGAAGAGCTTGGCTGCCCATTTTTTTCTTTCTTCAAAGGTGTACAAGGGTACACAGTCACACTAGCCTATTTATTAATTTAAATTATTGTGATTTATGTTGGGTGTGTATTAGAATCAACATACTTTTATAAATTGCATTATGTGTTGCATTTCTATGATGAATGTTTGGAAATTAGGCTCTTAGGAAAAATTAAATTTTCTTCCCAACTTAAATCTAAATAACTTAAACAAAAATAAAGAAATTCATAACATCATATATAAATTAAAGCCTTAGGAATAACTTAAAAGCAACTATAAATAATTAGATTTTGCAAATCATGCTAGCATATTGTTCTATATCCTTGAATTTGATGTTTCACCCACTGCACATAAAAGGCATTTGACCTTTGAGGATGACCACCTATTTGGGGAAGTGTGCATTCTTGTTTTAATGTGTCCCATGATCATTTCTAACTAACTACATCTCATTGTAGGCATAAATTGCATACCCAAAAGGCCTTAAATGATTTATGAGTCAAAACATTTAAAAGCTAAATATTATTACATTAGTTATGTTCATATCATACTTAATATGATCTTAGGGATTAGAGTGAGTTTATGTTTCTATATTCATACATAGGATCGATATTATGGACTTAAAATTTTATTTTGGTGATTTTAGTGCTTCGGGTTATAAGTCCGTGGTGAGGGATATATTACTTTTGTCAAGTGAGAGAAAGAGTTGAGAATTCCCAAAAGTAAAACTAGGTCAAGCCTTTGACTTATGTTAAAAGTAACTTAGGTTTAGGAAGCATCCTTTTAGGAATAAGTCTTCAATCCAAAGCATTTTTATAGTCTTATGTTATTAGAATCTAAGTCCTAAATTTTTAATAAAATATTAATTCATAGCTTAATTAGTTTTATCTAAAAAAACTATAAAGTCTAATGATAAATAATTGAAATGTCTACTATGCTTCCCAATATCTATAGGCATTTCTTATTTTATCCCAATTAGTCTTGAAAAGAACTTTTTCCCCCTTTGGAATGTTCCCTTATTCCAATTTAACCGTCCTTTGGAACCAACTTTGAAATCTATGAAAATAAAATCTTATTTTTTTTAATCGAGAGTATTCTTAAGAAAAGATCCTCATTCTTAAGATGTAATTAACTAGAAGGGCTTTCCCTTATAAAAAAAAAACTACAATTCCAGTATAAAATAAATCTTATTCAACTTTTTCATGTAGTTCAAGGGAAGAATCTCTGGAATATTGAAAAGACCATTAATCTTAGGAGTCCTTGTTTAAGTGATTAAATCCATTATAGGGTAAGATGTTTATCTTCTAAGAAAATATGTTTATTTCTTAATGATGAAGTTGATTACCTATATAAGAAATTTTAAAGTATATGTGATGTCATAAATTTTTTCAATACTCATCGAATATACTCATTTAATGAATATACTCACTTCTAATGTACTTGTTGAATATATATGCTTAATATAATCATTGAATGAATATGCACACCAAATATACTTATTAAATAAAAATATTGGCTTTATGAATATACTCAACATACTCGCTTAATATGCTCGTCGTGAAAACATACTCTATGATAATACTCATTAAATGAATATACTCACTTTATGAATGTTTTTAATGAATAAATTTGATGAGTTTAATAAATATACTCGCTTGCTAAATAAATGTACTTATCAAATGTACTCGTTAATTAATTATTTTAAGCAATCACTTTACATTTTTAAGGGAATACAAAGTCACTAACCCAGAGTGTCGAACGTAAATGCTAATCACATGAGTGGGATGATCTTTTCCTCATACTCGTCTGCTTAAAGCAAGTCTTTATGGGTGTGTGAATTACTTGTTCAAATTATACTCTTCTTATTTGGATGCTTTTGTGTTTACCCTTTGTCACTCATGAGCACTTGCTTGGTCTATGCGTACTCCATGGGTATACATTTAGCTCCTTGATTTTTCTGCTCCATATAGAGGAGGCTCATAAGAAGGATAGAAGAATAAAAATCTATTAATTATTAGCATTTAACTCTAAAAATTTTTTACACGAAGTATTTAAAATACATAATGTTTATTTCCTTGGAACTTTCTCCACGCTCCAAGCAATAAACTAAATCCTTAGCCCAAAAGAAGATTTTCTTTGTCAAGATCTTCATAGAATTCACCTCGCCTTTTCTTATCGAGTTCTCTTTGTTAATAAAGTAAGCATTTGTTATGGACTCTAAAAGGCCTCATGGAGATATAAATCCTATTGAACTTTGGTCTGACGAAAATGACCATAAGGCAATTGGAGAGATTGTTGTAGCGCCTTCTAATGATATAAGTTCTTTTGCACTAGTTGCAAGTGAAACTACTTGCCCTACCAATGACTTGCAAGTAGAGGCAACTATTGAGAGGAGTGTTGATATAGAATTGAAGGATACTTTTCTTTAAGATAGAAAAGAGATGGATCAAAGTGCTTAAGAGGTAAGAGAGCATTTTCTTCCTATTAAATGAAGAAAAGTCTTGATAAGTAGATTGGCGAGAATCCCTTCTCCGTAAAGGGTAACTGAAGATTGTCTTGCCACGTATGAATTTCACCTTTTGCGACTTCATTATTTTTTGCACAATCCAACATGATCTTTCCATTATCATAGCTGAGTGTGTCAAGCATTCATTAATCAGTAGAGGGAGATGATGACCAGTTGTCAGCACCCATTGACATTCCTTTAGAGTATATAGATAGATTGAAGACAAGTATTGTTTCCATAGTATACAATTTATGTGGGCATCATCCAAGTAACGATGAAGTTAATTTGCTTCAATAGTGGCTTCCTTTTTTTCGATAATGATATTTCTGACGAAATGCTTTATAACAATTCTTTTATCGATATTTTATAATATCGCTTCTCACCGTGCAATGGTGACTTCAATGAAAGACGTTATTGTTATCGCTGACCTACTAGTAGCTTTGCCAAGTGGTGACTCGAGGATTCTAATTTCATCTTTGGGGGTATATATCCCTTTATTGGAGAAGGAATTGAAGCCCCAGCTTTCTTGATCGTGAACCGCTTCATCTTGATGGATATTCAAGAAATGATGGATGGCTTTCCATTATCAATTTGTTGTAAAATTGGAGAGCTTAAGAAGAACAAGTCCTCAATTCCTAGAGAAAATGATGTCATGAGAGGGCCTCGGCCACTTGCTTCTTATGATAAGTTAATTTCTCTACATGAAGAAAACACAAAGTCTATTGGGCAGAAGATCACCAAGTTGTTGAAGAAACTGGAGGCTATAGAGGATGAGTCGCAGGAGGAGAGTATGGACATTAAGGTAAAACTGCATTCATGGAGGCAAAGTTGGCCTCTCTTACGATGTATTGAATCAAGTGGGTCTTCTCTCTTCATTGCAAGTGTCAATTTCATATTTGATTACTTGTCCAATAAAGGAGCACTCATCGAGTAACACTGATCTAGTAGTTAGGCAATTTAGGTATGATCTAAGAAAAGATGAGGGCAAGTGTATGTAAAAAGAATATTCTCCGTAACAAAAAAAAAATACTTTTACTTGCCTTTACTTTGATTCATTGCTTGGTTGCAAGTGTGCTTTAAATGTTTTTATCATAATTTGCACTACCTAAGATTCTTGTGGGATTTGATAATGATTTTCCATTAAATTCTTGATATGGTGCTCACATTTTTAGATCTTTTATTGTGCCTATAAATTCTAAATTAGATAAGTCTTTACTACATCATTTCTTCTACTTTATAGCAAGTGGTTTTCTATTAGTGCAAGTTACTCTTCCCTCTAGTCAACCTTTTTTTCTTTTCAGCAAGTTTTTTATCATGGTCACGATGTCTCTTAAGAAAGTGTTTGCCAACTTTGTGGCAAGTACAATGAACGAGTCATCAACTCTTGATTTGGCAAATAAGCCCTTCATTTTTCATGAAATTACAATAATTCCAACTTATAAGTGAGAGTCGCTCATGAGGATGAGTAATTAAATACTATGAAGGTGGATGAGTTATGTGTTCCATTTCTAATTCGGCCTAGGATTTCCCCAATGTACTCAATGGGTAGACATTCTAAACTTTTATGGAGTGGTGCTTCTTAACTGTTGAACTCCTTGGTGAGTGTCATGGCATTTATTTTATATTTAAAGTAGGAAATACTGGCATGGAGCTTGACTCTCTTTCACTTCATCTTCTTGGTTAATGATCATAAAGATGAGACTATCTTGTTCTCAACATTTCATTGAAGATAGTTGTTTTGCCGAACAAGATGAGGAATTGGCATTCTAAGCTTTATTTTATGAAGTCCTTGGTCGAGTCGGTTGTGCCGACTATGCCCACTCCAATTTACTACTGACAAGGTGTGGTTCTCGAGCAAAGTGTCGAAGAGATCGAGATTCTAGGGAAGTTGGAAGGAAAGACGCTCACATCAAGTTGCTTCTTCAATTTAGCAATGTCCGCTAGCATGTCTATAGAAAGTACACATCGCTGTATAGACGCATAATCTTTTTTATTTTTATGTTTTAATATTCCACTCACCTATTTCAAAAGATGATGTCTCTAATCCTTTCCCATCCAATCATAAGGTCATCAAGTTTCTTGGTGAGATCAAGAAAGGTGAGAAATTGAGGTCATCAAATTTCTTGGCGAGTTCAAGGAAAATGAGGAAAGTGAAGGTGAGTTTCTACTTGTTGATGTTGGTCTCAACAACCATATAATAAAAAAAATATATACTTGGTTCAAAAAAAATTTATAATGAACCAAAGTTTGAATAATATATTAATTTAATAAAGACAAATATAAAAAATAGATTGTGTACCTTCATTTATCACATCTTTGTCTCTTCCAAAAAACTTGGCACGTTAGCTCTTCTACGTTTAATCTTTTGCACTCGATAGACAGATGTGTGGGCGTCTCAATAGAAGATAAATTTTATGCATATATATTAGACAACTCTTCTCTCAATCCTAATATATAAGATTTGTTGTCAGAATTTTCTCTTATTTTTTAAGCTCTTTCTCTCTTTCTCTCTAAAATTATCTTGACCGGTTGCTTATATGAGCAAAAGCAATCAGTCAAATATCAAATAATATTCTATATTAAATTATTATTGATATTCTAAAAATGTAAAAAAAAAAATTTATAAATTTCTGGAGCATTTAAAAACAACTCATGTTTTTCTATAGGAGCTTTTTGGAAACTATTCACAACATAGCTATTATTGTAAGAAAACTAAAAATCCAAAATTAATTTAATTATGGATTAATTGGCTTTATCAAAACAATTAAATGATTAATTTATAGTTTATAAAACAACCTCTTTGCAAAAACATCTTTTATATTAACAATTCTCATTTTGATAAAAAAAAGTAATTAATAATATTTACCCAAGAAACATTTATTTAAATAATTTGATTATCTATGCAAGATTGTGATCTTATTACAATAAATATATAATGTGCTATAATTTAGAATTCAATAATTCTAAATTAATAAAATTTATCTCAACTATTATTAATGTCCAAAAGTATAAAAGAGATGGCATGGAGAACTATGGACTTATAATTTGAAGCTCCTATAAAATTGATAGTTTATTAAACTCTTTAATATTCATATCAATTTTATTAGTTTCAATGTTACTCCACTAAAACATGAAATTGCATTCTTAAAATTATAAATATAAATCACTCAAGAAATATAAGAATAACATTACTTTAGAATCTATACCAATAAATAAAAATAATAACTTTAAAAATAGGAATTTATTAATTTCTCAAGATTAAGATCATTTTATATATAATCATCATGTTGAGAATTTGAATAATGTTCTAGTTCTATATAATCACATTATATAAAGTACTTTCATCCTAATGTATCACACATTAACAACCCAAATAAGATTGCCCCATTCAGAATGAATGACCATACTAGTAATTATTAAAGAGAGATTTACATACATAGCACATAATTCTTATGTATTTATATATCTAACATCTAAACTTTAATTTTAACATATATAACACTCCAATCTTCAATAGAAAAGTAAAAAAATTAAAGTTTAGGTGTTAGATATGTAGATACATAAGAATTGTCTATTATGTATGCAAATCTTCCATTACTAAATTAAAGACCCAACTTTAATTTATTAATCATGAATATTTTAAGATTATTATTCCTAAATATTATCCTCTAGCATATAACACTTATATGCAATGTTTAGTATTGTAATAATAATCATGAAATTTTAATGAAACATTCATGCATATAAACATCAAAAATAAATCATTATTTTATTTAATTCAATGATAATTATTTTTAAGTATAATTCTCAATAGATATCCTTGAGAATATGACCGATGAGGCAAGAATGAGTTCTACTCCAAAGAAGTCGAAGAACAAATCGACAGTGCTCTTCTCTGAGCTTTGTCGAGAGAGATGGGTAATAAAGGAAAGAAGCCAGTGAAAAAGAACTTGTCATCTTTATCCCAAAATAATTATGCTCCCAACATAGCTCATCCATCGAGTGAAGCCTTTAAGTTAGAGCATCTGATTTTTTCTGAAGACTTAGATATAATCCTTGAAAAGCTTCCCCTAAGGAGATTCTCTTACATCGCTATGATTGATCAATTGATGGCATGACAATCAACATAGGAGCTCGATAAAGAGTTCATCTTCATAATAAAAGGTCTTGCAACTGCCAAGTCGGAGCACGACTCAACAATCGATCTGTCATGGAATGTCAAGACCGAACTAACCTCGTTGTGGGAAGAGGAGAAGTGACAAGAGGAGAAGAAGGATCGAACAGTGATAGACCAGACTAGCCTTTTTGTGGCGAATAAAAAGTTGGAAGCAAAACTTTCTCATTGCACTAAAAAATTTTAGAAGGAGGCCAAGTTATATGGCTTTCTTAGCTCTCATAAGTATAAAGGCCTGTTGTAGCAGAAGGTCCAAGAAGGTGTTGAATTTTTCGTCACTAAGTTGGTGAAGCATGGCTAGCTAGACATCAAGTATTTGGACTTTGACAACATTGTCACTCTATCAGAGTTGAACTTTGAGGTGAGCGATGAGGAAGGGAGTACCAGTTAATTTTGGAATTTTCTTTTTGCTTCTTTACTTGTAAGTCAAAAGAGCAATTATATATTAAAATTTGTTGTGAGCTCAGTACTCGACATTGTACAAAAACATTTTCTTAATAAGGTAAAATTTATCCAGTATATTTGTCTTGATATACTTGTAAATGTACTTAATTTATAAATGTATTCATTGAATTGAATGAACATACTTGCTCATCATGCTAATCAAAAGGATGTATTAGCTAAATATATTAATTGAATGAAAATACTCACTGAATGTGTTCAATAACTAAACTTTTTGAATGCTTGCCAAAAAGTGCTCATAAGCCTTTGATGCAATTACTTAATTTTAGTAATATCTATTAGGTCAAAATGCTTGCCAACACATAATAACCTATATTGTAATCTGTGTATCCATTTTGATTTAATTTAATTGTAAATTTTTTATTGCTTTGCTCTATTTATTTCCTTACCTCACCAAGAAGGTTTTAAAAATTATTAAAAGAGCATCTAGAATAAAAAAAATTGCATATGATAGAAGATCAATAATATTTATTATCCTTTTGGGAGCATAAATAAAAACTCTGTCAAATAATATTAGTTCCATAGTTTTAGAGATTATTATCATAAGCAAATTAAGATGTAATTACATTCAAATTTAATTCCCCAAATTATTTTCTACTAAATAGTTGAAGAGTTTCTTAAGGCTCATAATCACCACTCAATTTGTTCATCAATTTATGAGTAACAAATTAGAAAAAAAAATATTTAAACTGAAATAATTTTCATAAGATTTTTCAAAAATAAAAATAAAAATTTTACATTCTTATTAGATATATTAAGGATTGTTTGGGATCAATTTTATTTTCTATTTTTTATTTTTATTTTTATATTATTTTTGAAAATATGTTTATTTAAAATATTTTTATATGATTTTATTTTTATTTTCAAAAACAAATAATATTCATAAAGTTTTTCAAAAATAAAAATAAAAATTTTACATTCTTATTAGATATATTAAGGATTGTTTGGGATCAATTTTATTTTCTATTTTTTATTTTTATTTTTATATTATTTTTGAAAATATGTTTATTTAAAATATTTTTATATGATTTTATTTTTTATTTTCAAAAACAAATAATATTCATAAGATTTTTCAAAAATAAAAATAAAATTTTACATTCTTATTAGATATATTAAGGATTGTTTGAGATTAATTTTATTTTCTATTTTTTTTATATTATTTTTGAAAATATATTTATTTAAAATATTTTTATATGATTTTATTTTTTATTTTCAAAATAAATAATATTCAGTGTTTTAAAAATAGTGTTTTATTTAAAAGATATTTTGAGTATTTTTAAAACAAGTACAATTAAATAAATTTTATTTTTAAATAAAATATAAACAAAATAAAATAAAAAATAAAGTGACCCAAGCAACCTCTTAGTAAATGATTTTTCATGTAATATAATTATATCTCTAAAATTTAGTTTGTGTTTTAAGACATCATTAATAGTTTCATCTTGTCTACATGTCAAATATTAGACTTTAATCAATAAGTAATTCACTTCAATGACGGAAAATAAAATTGATTTTTCATCTTGTTAATAATTTGTCTTCTTAAGTGTCCACTATTCCTTTATGAATTTAGTAAATAAAAAAAAATCCTCAATAAAATCTAATAATACAAAATTATTTATCCTTGTTTAGATAATCATTTATGAACAAAAAATATTTATTCTTAAGGATGGGCTTGTCCTCATGCTCATGAACAATTAGGTTAAAACTCAAGCATATAAAATAGTTATCTTGAATCCTACTATCCACAGATATCTATCACTAAGGAATCAAGCACTGCCGATATAAAATTATCTATCATGAGCAAAGTGTGAATATTTTGCATAATATAAATTTTCACTAAAAAAAACAATAAGGTGGTCATCATAACTTATATTAGCCTCTAATACATCACAAGTAATTTAAAATATCTTTGAAAAATCAAGTTATCCAAAAGCAAGTGAGGATGCCACAAGAACCTTTATCTAATATTATTTTTAGATTTCCAAAAAAAATGTCCTTAACCATAAAGGAACTAAAATTCCAAATGAATCCTTTTAAAATGTAAGACCTCTCTTAAGACTTCTAAGAGAAGGCAAATTTATTATTATCATGATCTTAAAGGAGTCAAATTTTTAACACTAAGATAAATGCTGTGAATCCCAAAAAAATTACTTAAATCAGTAAGAAAAATATTTTCTTACAAAACTTCACTCTCCAAGTGTCGTCAAAAATCATTCTCAAATGCTCTAGATGTTTCTAATCATGGTGAAAAATCAATATTTTATCTAACACAAACCTAATTTAAAACTTCAAGATTATATGTGTAAGATTCATAAATATCTTGATTCCAAATAGAATGAAACTCAGAATTAGAAGCAGAAATCTACAATTTTGATCTGCCACATGAAAAGGCAGACTGATGCCTTTAAGAGGCTGATGATATGTATGAAATGATGCATAAAGGTTCTGTTGGCGTTTTAGTTGTTACATTGAGCGGTGGTCTAGAACACGAGAGAGATAAAGCAGAGCATAATCACGCAAGAATGAGATTTTCAGAGCAGCAATTAATGTTTCGATATGTGCATTCCCTTATAAACTAGTTAGACGTATCCTAGAATGAGTGGTTTCCTATCTTTCTAAAAAATAGACAGAAGATTAAAACCCAACTACTTATCAAAAGGATGAACCAAAATGCAAACATAATTGGTGTTCACAGAACCAACTAGACATTTATTTTCAGAAGATTCTAACTGGTTTGCAAAGAACTTACCATAAGAATGAAAATTATTCCAAGTTACAAAACGGATTTTGAAGCATAAATTTTTTTTTTCCAAACATATTTTGAAGCATACAATTTTTTCAAAACACCAATGGATTCACACATTGAGGCAAGGAAATGACGTTCAATAACTACAACACTTTCTCACACATTGAAGTGATCTATTTGATTATTATCACAAAATTCTCAAGAGTTCATATGCTTCATTGATATTTCTTGAAGACCATAAGAGCACCAAGCAGTAAACTGTGTTATGAACCGCTGGAAGCTTTCTTGTGCTTACCTTTTAGCAGATTCTGAACAAATAATTCACCCGCTCTATAGGAAGAACGAACCTACAATCAATCGAATGAAAATAACAATAAACAAATTCATATAGCAAAGCAAGGTAGCAGTGAAAAATTGTCCTAATATAACCATGGTAACCAATAAAAAGAATCAAGACTAAGTGGGGAAAAGTAGCAATCCAACTTGAAAGCAACAATTTGCCCTTTGAGATAATGCCCTGCAGCCAAATTAGCTATTCTAATAAACAATGGAAATCACTCGAGAAGAGTAGTTGAAAATAAAAGGACATGTAATATAAACTCGTGATTAAATTGTCATATGAAATAGTCCCTAGTGATGTCATGTATTTTTATTTAAATATCTTCTTATTTAAATCAAGAAACTTTCTGTAATTTTTTTATCAGAATATACTAATACATCTTTTCGCCCTATACCTCATAAATCCAAGTGAATCCGCATAAGAGGTATTTAAGCTTAATAGTTGTGCATTTTATGAACACAGTGCTCATCAACTAAATCCCTCTAATTCACTCCTAATTAATGCTCTTTTTTAAAAGGAACTACTTGATATTCCCATATGCACAGCAATCTTCTGCTCGAATTTGTCAATTATTTCTTCAATTAAACAACATTCATAACTAATCTGAAAAATGATTTTTCATATGATTTGATTAAACAATAGTGAATTTCTGATGAGATGTGCCAAGAATCTAGCCTTAAGAAGTAATACAAATGCCCCATCAGTCAAAGCCCACAGGCAAAAATGCATGGCATATTGCAAGTTATATCACCTAAATTAAGAATCAGATAATTTTAAGAATCTTGAAGACCAATTTAAGAGATATTTTGAGTACGGGGTAAAGATACATGGGTTAACAAAATCATAGAACCAAGATACATGAGTTAAACAATTTCATCTTTGACCTACATCTGCGTTATAAGGAGAAAAGAAAGGCTTCACTATTCTCAAAACCTAATATAGAGGCTATTATAGAGACTTAAGGAGAAGTAGAGAAGTGAAGTTACAAGTTACGGGTAAAGATGTTATTCGAAGAATTCATACATAATATCGAGCATTGATGCATTTCTTAACTTGATAGTAGGATACATAATGCGAATTTTCTTTAAATATTTTAGGTAATCCAATTAGATGTAGAAAAACTGGCTATCATAAATGATGGGACATTTAAAGTATGTCATTTAGGGTTCGCTTTGGGTAACTATAGCTTCTTTTTTATAAAAGCGATTCTAAAACTAAGAATTATTTTATAAAATATTTCTTACTTATATTAAAATAATCAGACAGCAACTTTCTTATAACTATCAAATTTTAATAGATCTAATTCTCAAAAGCAACTTTGTGCCTTATGAAATATATATTACATTTTACAACTTAAGAAGTAAAGCCAATGGAGAACATACAAACTATAATCATGATCGTAATTTAATGGTGTTATTTGGCAGCAAATCACTAGGTTTGTAGCTCTGATCATAACCGCAATTTCATGTAATATCATTTTATGACAAAATTACATAACATATAACATAGGCCACGCCCTTATTAGCATGACATTTATTGAGATCGGATATAGAAATACGCTTGATTTGGCATTGACTCTATTGTGAGCTAGAATTTTCTTAGATTATCACCCGCGACAAATAATTATGAATAGGTGGATAGATTTTAGCTTAAGTTTTAGACAATGAATTTCTTTTAATTTGAATTCATTGAATTTTTATATTTTTTGTTGAAGTTTTATATTTTTTGTTGAAGTTTGATTTCATGATGAATTAGCTTAGAGTTTAAATAATTTTGATGATAATATCTTCTCAAATTGATATGCTCATTTAATACAACTATCATCGAGGAATCTAGATCTTGCAAACTCTATTTGATTGCAGAAGATCAAGCATACGATCTAGCATAATTTAAAATTTACTTGAAAATTAACCACCTTGTCAACTCTAACTTAAGCATAAAATCAGGTCTAGGATTCATATTCTAAGAATTTATATTTGGATGATTAACATTAGCACATTAGAAATTTTAATAATAGTAACCTTTTTGGTTAAAAATTATGATCAACGCGGCCATCATTAGAGTAATTAAACCTTATCAACTTTATCTTTTTGCTCGCATTGGATCGCGTATGTTATTTGTGTATAATTTAAAATTTATTTAAAAATTAACCACCTTACAGACTTTGTCAACTATAACTTGAGCGTAAAGGATCGAGTTTAAGATTCACAACAACAACAAGCATTTATCTCACTATGTGGGATTGGCTACATGAATCCTTTTTTCTCCAATATGTCCTATTAAGTGTCATATTTTCATTCAATTCTAAGAAACAGATCTAGGATTCACATTCTAAGAATTTAGGTTTGGGATGATTTAACATTAATACGTTGGAAATTTTAATAACAATAACCTCTCTTGTTGATATTTACGATCAACACAACCATCATTGAAGTATAGTCAAAGATAGTCATTGCATAGTCACATGATAGAATTTGATTCTCAAAGATTCTCTCAAAAAGAAAAGTTAAGACAATATTAATAAACTTATCCCTCAATTATATGACTAAATGAGCTTCTCAGATATTCTTTCAATGAGAGAAAGTTATGAAAATATCAATAGATTTTGTTAACCTGACTTAGTCCAAAGAAAACCCAACCGAGAAAGCATGTAGTATAAGATGCATACACATATTATTTTAGTTATTAAACAAATTTCAATGTACTTGGCTTATGTGAATGTACAGATTTTAATGCAATTACATGATGCACTGGCACTCTTAGTATCAGATAATCTAAGTTAATTCCATATCCAACTTACATAGCATTCTTAAATACTACCTTTAGGAGTTCAACACGTGTCAAAACACATGCAGATTATTTTTAATTTCAATAATTTTTGAGCAACTAGAAAATTTGCATATTTCTTGAGCCGATTTACATGACCTTTAAAGTATTGAGTTAAATTCAGATTCATCTCGAAACTTATGTAAGTATCTTGATTTAAGTTGCTTACACAAATCTTGAGGCATTAAACCTGAATGTGAAATTACCTCAATGTACATGCAAGATTACATTTTTAAATCATTTTTGTGCATTTTGATGCAACGAGATCAAAAATAATGTTGTCTCATAATGTGTGTAAATGTTTCATTCATTTCATTGAAAGCATGTATCGACTTTTGAAGCACTTGAACATGTAAAATAAACTTCAAAATACATGCAATAAATTTATTTCATTCAAGTGTTTGCATGTATTTCGAAGCAATTGAATTAAATGAATGGTCATTTCATAATTTGTGCAAACATACATTCGAAGCTTCGATAAAGCCTTTTGCCCGCTTGTGTGTATGCGTGCGGATCCAATGGCATAAAAATGCTCAAAATTTTTGTTGTGATTCAAAAATCATATTATTACTCGCATTTAATCCATGATTTACTAAATTTCTTTAAATTTCAATGATTGTTTGTCTCATGTTCGTTAACTAACATTCAAGTCATTTTGTGTTCATCATGTTCAATATTATTCTTGCTTATAGATGAGCTACTATAATGCCTTCAAACCCGCTTGTGTGAATCTAAATTCTTTTAACCATTTCAAAACAAAATGTAACACAATTTTTTGAATGTTCATTGAAAAGTCATGCTCATATAAGCATTAAGTTCATTACATGTTTCATAAGTCTATCCTAAGTTTATTTTCATTTAACTACATAGGCGCATGCAAAAAAATAGAATTATCAATAAATGACTGATGCTCAACAGCTCGCCTCAAGTTCAACAACTTGCTCAAATACTATCGACTATACATTCACAGTGCACATCAGACGAACCATCAAGTCAAAGTCTGGGATCCATCATTTAAAAGAACTCGCCACCAGACCACAATGAACTCCCTTCTCGCAGGCGAGTCATCTATTTTATCTATTCAATATTCTCCATGAATGCCGACCATATGTAAAACAACCTCCTCCAAACTCTATAAAAAGTGGGTTCTTTAGAATTTAGATGCTTTTTTCACTTTTTTTTTGGGAGAACTTTTGTCTTATTATCCACAAAATATTCACTATAACATCTCCTTGAAGTAAAATAGAGTTATTTGCACTCAAATTTTTTGGCATAGTGGAATCTCTTATACTCTTCTATATTTCTCTCTACTGTCTTATCTACCCCAACCCTATTTCTCGCTAAGTAGGTTCCTTGTTCATAGAAAAGTTGAAATTAACATCCTTCTAGGTGCGGTGAGTGGATGAGACTAAGAACTAGAAGCTAGGTGCATAACAAAGCAAATCACTATGCGGACAATCCGATAGGAATGAGCACTCAACCATTTTATTACCCAACAAGACCTAAAAATATAGAGGACAAAATCACTTGCCTAGTGTAAGTGGCCATGAAAAGGCTAAGAATGAAGGACCAAAGTTAGGAAAAATGAAGGCTCCTCAAGATCGACGACTTGCCGAGCTCTTCCACAGAGGAGAGAGTTATCCAGAGAGCCAAGCATCAATGGCCTGTTCTATCAGGCGAGTGAAGCGAAGGAAAGCCAAGAGAAGCGGTGACTAATGCTTTCTCTAAGAAGATTGTGGAAGCTCCCCACAAGTTCAAGATTCCACACTGAGTCATTTAAGAGTCACACTAATCTGATCATATAACCTAGTCGATAATATCTTTACTAGAATTGGATGATGCGATGAGGTTCCAAATCTTCTTTACCACTTTTAAAGAATCAGCCCTCGTATTTCTAGTGGTAACTAATTGAAATCATAACTTCTTTTGAACTCAAGAGGATGTTTGCAATAAAGTTTGCTAGCACTCAAAAACAATTGAAGAGCTCACAAGCTCTACTACAAATAAGGCAAGAACCCAATGGAGGTTCATTGCCCATTTTAAGAGGGAGATGTGGAAATTAAGGACCTAGAGCTAGTGGTTGCACAAGCCGCACTCACTCAGGGTATCAAAGAAGGTCCTTTCAAATATGCCCTCAAGCTGTAATAGCCCAAAAATTCTTGTTGAACTATTGGACTTGGCAAACAGTCATGTTAAAGCGAAGGAACACAATAAGATTACTCAATCGTCTACAACAACTCGTAGAGGTGATCCCTTGAAATGGCTCTCTAGAGATAGATTTCGAGTAAGGAGAGAGAACAAAAGTAAAAAAGCTTGTCTGAAGAACAAAGCATCGATGTACCAACGAGAACTAAGACATCAGCCTACTCGTCATTAGCAAGACGAGTACTTACAACCGACAACTGTGCCTTCATTGAAGGTATCAATGGTTGAATTGGTAGAGGCTATCCAAAACAATGAATACTTCAGGCAGCCACCACCCCTGAAAGCAGACAAACTTCATGATCACCCAAATATTGTCTATCATCGCAACCACGTGCACAACACAGAGAAATGTCGTCATCTAAGGAGCTCGAGGGACAAGTTGATCAAGGCTAGGAAACTCAAGGAGTTCACTCACAGATACGGAAAAGAACCAAGGCTCAGAGGTTGCGATCTAGAGAAGTCAACTCAACGACCACGACATGGGTGACGAGTACTCTGATAGTCCATATGAGTTTCTCTAAGGAGGATCATCTCGCAGTCGACAACTTGTATAACGACACAATCATCGTCACAACACTAGTCGTGAACTACCATATTGAGAGCATATTGATTGGCACTGGAAAGCCATTCTCCTCTACAAAGTGATATTTGTACACTCGTCACGCTAGGACTTCACCTCCACTGCCTGACCCCGTTGTGCCTCAGCTTCCAACCTCATCCACAGCTTGACTAACTCCTACCTTGACGAGCTTATGCCTTCTTCAAGAGAGGCCATTCTACTCTACAAAGTGATGACCTTGGCAAAGTAGAAGTGCAACTGCGGCTCCCTTTCAACATCCCTCCCTTCGAGGTGAGACTCTCTCCTCTCGACTCACCGCTATCCGAAGTTGTTGAGCGAGCTCGCCAATATTTTTTTAATATCTATCAAAGTGAAGCTAGTTGTCCCGACAACTGATACAATAGGGGGTATGGTGTCCGCTCCTAGAGTAAGGAGGTCCACCCTCAAAGGAAGGCCCAAACCCGCCAAAGGGACACCCAAAAGAGCTAGAGTCGCCCTACATGATGAGAAACAAATTCATAAAGGACAAAGGTATTTCTAGAGGCGATCGGACATAATTTTTGAAAAGTAAGCCACTGTTGTAGCAAATGAACTACATTGTCACTCGGATGATGTCCTAACAACTTGCCAATGGCCAGATGAACTATTTTCGCAAGTCTACCTAGAGAGTCCAATGAAATGACTCCAAAAGGCGACAAGTGTCTGTTGTCATCCTCCACTAATAACTATACACTTGTCACACTGCCTACAACAACAAGAAAGTCAAGAGATGTGTGAAATAAAACAAAATCACTAAACAACAAGTCCTACTTCAGCGAGACATTCCTCCACCATCTTTTTCACTAAGGCAGTTCTTATCAGTCCGCTTACTATGACTTTCCTTCGTCAAATGAGAGGGCCATCATCCTCCTCTTCCCGGGTACCAGCCATCTCCACTCAGGGCAAGGCGAAAGATAGTTCTACCATAAAAAATGCACTCTCCTCAAAGAAAGAGGAACAATCACTTCTACCCAGAATCTTCATCGCCTTGGCTAGAGCAACAACATCGACTCAAGCAAGAGCTATTGAAGTACTTGTCTAGGCTTGCAAGACAATCGTGAGTTCAAGCAGTCTATTGGTCTTCCTCATCCCAAGACCCCCTAAATCTCAACTAGGTCGGCATAACTACAGGCCCTCTAGAATCTATCATGAAGCGAGCACCTTTCTACTAATAAAAATCGACTCGACAAAGGGAAGAACAATATCAAATCTGCAACAAAGCAGAGTGAAGAAATCCCAACCTTGAGCTGAAACCCTTTTTATAGCCCAAAGAACAAAGAAATGCCAAAGAATGAGACAAAGTGAAAAGCAATGTAACATTAATGACAAGAACGCTATTTTTTTTTCAAAATTCATTAAACGTTTATGACTAATTGCTTTTTCATTATCTTGTCCCTTTTGTGAGTTAGATTTACAAAGAGCAGAAGAATAGAGGAGCTAAATGAATATCTATATGCACCTTATAAACAAGGCAACCAGGAGAATGATCCAAGTCAAAATTGCTAGAGCACAATGACTCATCTCAAGAGCAAAGACTCACCCATGCAAGGCGAGCACGCAAGAAATAGAACTTCCGCTAAGCGAACAATGCTCAACAACTCACCTAAAAGACAACTAGCTCATATACAATCAACTATACATTGAGCACATGTCAAATGAACCATCACCACAAAGTCCGGATCCAATCAAAAGAACTCCACCGCCATGGTGAACTTTCTTCTCGCAAACAAATTAGTCTATCTTATTTATTCAACATTCTCCATGAATGGCAATCATATGTAAAAAAACCCCCCTCCAAACTCTATAAAAGGAAGATTCTTTAGGATTTGGAGGCTTTTTCTTTTTTTTTTTGAGAGAACATTTTTTGGGAAGAACCTTTGTCTTATTCCTCTCAAATCATTCATTATACCACCTCCATGAAAGAAAAGAGAGTTATTTGCACTCAGAATTCTTAATATAATAGAATCTCTTATACTTTTCTACCTTTCTCTCTACTATTTTATCTGACCTAATCCTACTTCTCAAGTGCTTGAGTAGGTTTTGCTTCGTTCACAGACAAAATAAAGTTCAACATTTATGTTCATATGCAAGACCTGATAGTGCAAATGTTCTTTAGAAGACCACATTAATTCTTGTAAGCAACCCTCAAATTCATTATAAACATCGTGACAATTTTGTCTATATTTTGTTCATATTAGGAGATAGGCTTGCAAGTATACTGAAAGTTTCATTTTTTGTTCTGAATAAACCCATCAAGTCCCCTATAAATTTAATTTTCTACAAACTCATTTTCATTTGAATACTTTTAGGACATTAACATGTAGGTTTAGTTTTTTATTTAACTTTCCTATTTTAGTCCAATTTAGCTTCAATTTAAATTTAAAAAGATTTTATTTTGTTCTTTTTATTTTGGAGTCTACTATCACTTTATTTGATGAATATTCAAGAAGCATCGACATAATCCTCATAGAGGGAGCTACAACGAGTATGTTAGAACCTTCTCACCACACTTATACAAAGCATGCAAGATTAGTATCTTGTGACATCGTGGATGAGAAATTCTCACACTTAACTGTACTTATAAGAAACATTGCATAAGTCTTCAAGTACCTGCACGAGATCAATATGCAATTTTTCTTTGTTGTATTGGAACAACTCGCTTTAAGCCCAAAAGTAATTGAACATGGGTTATGATGTGATAAAAAAATTTCTCAAAATCAATTTAGTTTCATGTCAAGTAGATCTGCTAAGGATGCATATATTTATGGAGAGGTTTGATGGACAAGTATAGAGAGAAAGGACAATCTACATATGATCGTGTTGATTTAGAGAAAGCATATGATAAAGATCCAAGATAAATTCTTTGTAGAGATTAGAACAGTGGATATATTGAAAAGATTGAAGAAGCTCTAATGGCAGATAAGATTATAGAGAGTTGCCTTAAATGATTTGGTCACATAAAACGTCAGCCATCTAACGAGCACCCATCGACATAAGAGCGTCTAGCAGTAAGAAATAGAACTCAGACAAGTGATTCAATCATCCATAAGGATTCACTTTAAGAGGGTGATCACAAGGAAAACCATCCAGTCAAGTAACAAGTATCAAGCAACTCGCCTCATATAAAGAGACTCATCAACATACAGGCAACTATATAGTCATATACTTGCATCATACAACTCGCCCCTCAAGACCTTGCAACAACATTTAGGAACTCGTTACCAGGTATAAATCACTTACCCACTCTCTAGATCATGGACGAAGTCTCTTATATAACATAGCTAATGTGTATTTTCTTTTCATAGCCACCTCCCGCCTTATAAAAAGAGAGATTCTCAAAGAGTTAGGGATCTCTACTTTGGGCTTCTTGACTATTACTTTTCTACTACTCCTGAGACAGAGGGAGAGTGATTCTTAAACTCTAATCTCCTACTTGTCCTCTTATTCTCTAATATAGTGGAATTTTTTTTCATAATCTTGCACTACTTTACTTTAGATTCACTTTATCACACCTAATCTAGCTTTACTTCTCATTTGTCTAAATAAAGGTCCTTCATCACTCCACGTACAAATTTAGATTCAACAATATAAATCATCGAATAAATATAAGCTATCCTTGTAAGGAACAACGCTAGCAAAGGTTCTTCAGTGAAGGCATCTCAATGATCACTTTGATTTTATTAGAGTCGATCTCAATTCCTCTGCGTC
>CM038231.1:75559030-75648252 GCA_021442155.1 Cymbidium sinense
AACTTCCATGTAATCAATATCTTCATTAATTTATGAGTCATGAGCTTATCCCTTTTCATCATTGAGGAATTCATCTTCTTTTCAAAAGAGTTGATTGTCTACATCATCATCAATGGGTTATGTATTCATTTGCACATTCGTCTCATTGAGGCATTTGTTGAGTTAGCTGATAGTCTCTTCTTTGGAGTTGTGAACACATCTGTCATTGCAAACTCATTACAACATCAATTAGTTCTTCAGTTTCTTCAAGTTTCATTCTAGTTTCACCTTTTGGCACTTGACTTGGGAAGGGAAAGAAATTATGGAGCCATTTGATCATTAATTTTCCCCATGATGAGCTCAATTGCCTACTTTTCTATGGGTTGTTGGCCATATTTCATGCTTAGATTTCTCCATCTCGTGATATATTTTATGGCATTCTTATCCTTTCTTCTCTTTTCAAAGGTGAGAAATGCAATAATCACTTTCTTGGTTTCTTCTGCAAATCTCTTGGCAATGAGTATTTCTAAATTGGTAAAAGTTTTTATTAAGTTGTTTGGTAACTCAACATACTATTCAAAGGCTATGTTGTTAAGACTACTAACAGATTGTCGAAGCAGTAAGGCATCATTTTAGTTAGTGTTTTCATAAGTAGCTTTAAATTAGGCTAAATACTATTATGGATTTTCCATGCCTGAAAATGTGTTAGATTTTTGTATGACATACCCTTTCGGGTATTGCACTTGATCATATTCAACTAGGTATGGTCAATCTTTTCAAAATAATTGTTCAAAAATTTCTTAATCAATGACTACTTTTACTTTTTGGCCAATAAGATCCTCTATCTAGGGGATTTTGTACTAACATCAACCTCTTATTGAGAAATTAGTGTAACTTCTCTTAGAGGTTCTTTTATCTTTGCATTGAAGCTATTAGTAGGTTTGGTCCATTTTGCATGCCCCTAATTTTAGCTAGATTGATCATCTTGAAAGATTTCTGAGGCACCGCTACATTACTACATTGTTGTTGTTAAGTTAACCAAAAAGCTCTTTCATTAATTCATTCATCTCAGAGATGATTATTAAGTTGGCTAATTTCTTAGCCTTCTTTAGAGTTGAGAACCCATCTATCATTGTAACCTTGTTACGACATCAGTTAGTTCTTCATTCTCTTTAATTTCTAGATGAGTTTCTTCTTCTAGCACTTGGTGACTTGGGTCCTCCTAATATTGTTCCTTACTTTATTGTTCAAGTATGACATTCTTATTTTCTGAACTATAAAAACATGTTGAATTAGAGGATCAGGAGTTTGATTTACCATGCAGACAACTTAAACTTCTATGTGATTGATATCTTCATTATTTTGAAAGTTGTGAGCTTATTTCTTTTCATTATTCAATAATTCATCATCTTTCCCAAAGAGTTTATTATCTGCTCATCATCTATAGGTTGTGTATTCCTCTACACATTTTTCTCATTGAGGTGTTTATTGAGTTAGCTGATTTCTTAATCTCTTTTTTGGAGTTGAGAAAACATGTATCATTACAAACTTTGTACAACATCACTTAGTTCTTTAGTTTCTTCAAGTTCCATTCCAGTTTCACCTTGCACCGACTTGAGAAGGGAAAGCAATTATGGAGCCATTTGATCATTAATGTTCCCCATGATGAGTTAAACTACATGCTTTTCTATGAATTGTTGGTCACATTTCATGCTTAGATTTCTCCATCTCATGATATATTTTATGACACTCTTATCATTTCTTCTCTTTTCAAAGGCGAGATCTACAATCATGACTTTCTTGGTTTCTTCTGCAAATCTCTTGACGAAGAGTATTCTTAAATTGATAAAAGTTTTTACTAAGTCGTTGGGTAATTTAGCATACTATTCAAAAGCTGTGTTGGTAAGACTACTAACAGATTGTCGAACCAGTAAGGCATCATTTATGTTAGTATTTTTGTAAGTAGCTTTAAGTTAGGTTAAATACTATTATGGATTTTCCATGCTTGAAAAAGTGTGAAATGTTGGCACAACATACTGTGACCTCAATTTTGGAGTGAGGATTGACTCATCCTTCCTAGACTTAAGAGTCTACTAAACACTAGAATGTCTTTAGTCATAGGACACTTATAGTGATTAGGTGAACACTAAACTTAAACCATGAGACATAGAAAAATGTACCATATTCTTATTCTATGTATTAGGACAAATAGGGAACCTACCTATCCTATGGCCTAAACCAAGCCTATGCCTATTCCCTTAACCAAATCCAATCCCAAATCAATCTAATAAAGACCTAATTGAATCCCATTTCATATCCAAGGTCCACGCCAAAATAATCTAAATCCAAACCCATCTTAATCCCATTACCCTATTCTATGGGTTTAACCAAAATTCCTTCACTCAAACTAAACCCAATTCATTCTCACAAAAGCTCTCCAACCATTCAACCATTTCAGACTCTCCCAAAATCTGCAATCAAGCTAATTGATTGAAACCAATTCAATCAACCCAAGTTACCCTATTTGAACCCAAAATGTCCAAATAAGCCAAAATCAAATTAAACCCAAATCAATTGCAATCAAAGCCATCAATCAATCCTAAATCAATCTTCAAACTCAACTAAACCTAATTCAACCCAAAACAAACTCAATTGACCAATTAGGTTCACTTGACCCAAACTGGCCTAAAGGACCCATTTAAGCCAAACTCTAATCCAACCCAAATTGGATTGAACAAACCCATTAAAAATCTCCTATAATGATTATTAGTCATCCTTGATTGATCAGTTGCAATCAATTGGGTTAAACCAAGCTAATTTGATCACTTGACCTAAGTTGATTACAATTATATAAACCAAATTGAACCAAATTCAATTAATTGAAATGATTCCTACCAACCCTAAATTGATCCTTAAATATGACTTGACCATCAATTGAGCCAAACCAAGTCCAATTGGCCTTTGACCTAAGTTGACCCAATTTGACCTAAATGGCCAAATTGGGCCAAATCTCAATCAAATCCAAATTGATTGAAACCAATGGCTCAAATCCATCACTAATTGATTATTGAGCAAGATCAAACCCTTGGTTGAACCCAATTTGACCAAGTCAACCCAATTGGCCCATTTAGCCCAAATTGACCTAAAAGATCAAATTAGTCTAAATCAATCCTGAATTCAAATTAATTGAAATCAACACCTAAAATCATCTTCAAATCATAAATTGAATCTAAACCAACACCTAACATAACCCAATTAAGTTAATTTGACTAAATTGGTCAACTTAGCCCATTTGACCCAGATGAACCCATATGAGTCAAATTAAAATCCAATCAAAATCAAGTAAAGCCAATTGATCCTAAACGTCCTAAATCATCATTTAAAGATGTCTCAACCCATGGTTTGACCCAATTTGACCCATGGGTCAAGATAACCCAACCTAGCCTAATTTGACCTACATGGGTTTAAGCCAAACCCAACCAAAGCAACTCAACCCAAACCCCAAATTTGGCATGACCCATCCTTGGGTCACCATGGGTTCACCCAAATCAAACTTGAATTAGCCCAATACGCATTGGATAAAGCCCTCCAAATGGGACAAAACTTACTTTTGGGTGGTCTTATCTACCCCTTTGTACTTGGCGTACCCCTTTAGCTTAGTTTGGACCTTTGACCCACTAGCTAACCTGATCCAAAGCTGGTTGGGTCAACCATGGGTCAAAAGGGGTGAGCTAACCCATGTCCTCTCATTTGCTCACCTTGGGGAGCAAGGACACTCCACCTCATCCATGGCAGCCCACCTCCCTTCACTCACCCACTCAAGTGGAGCCACCTTAGCACCCTTTGACATCCCCACGCCTGCGGCTAGACAACTACCAAAAGAGCATCCACACCATTTGATTTGAAGGGGAGGAGAGTATACTCCTCCCCATCCCATTCCAACATAGATCATAGCATTTAGGGAGGTAGAGTGAGTTGAAATGAGCCTCCCGAGTGCATCCCTAATTTCCATTGCCCTCCCCATCACCAACGACATTAAACCCGAGAGAAACTTAGGCCTATCTCTGTCCAACCTTACCTAACCTCCACCAATTTCTAATTAAATTTATTGACACATTCCCCAAGCTCTGGAGACCAAGAACAAATTGACTCTCGATCGATTTGAGCATTTGAGACCATTCTAAGACTAACTCCAGTAAGAATTCCAGTAGCGTTTGGTCCATAGAGTTATCAGTGAGGAGGCATCACATGAGCTTCTTAATAGGGCTTCATCTCTTCAAGATTAAGCTACCTCAATTTATAGACCACCTGCCCCTAAGCTCCAGATAAATCCTGGAAAACTATACAAAATCAAATAGGAGTTGGTCTTTATTAGGAAAATTATGTTTTCATGTGAATCCCATCATAGGATTCTTCTAGATCTCCCTCTTGAAAGTTTTGGAGTCAATCCTGATGCCTCACGAGCTTCAATAAGCTCCAATTGAGCAGAGGAGGGTGGATGGTGTCCATATTCCATCACATAGGAGATGAAAGATCATCTGCCATTCATTTCACGTGATTGGAATGATGGCCATGATTTAATCTACAAGAAATAATATTTAATTCCCTTAAGAACTATGGGATTAATCTCCACTATTTGATCTAAGATTAGACGACGAGGATAAAAGCACATCCACCATTGTTGACTCAGCTTCCATGTCAGATAAGTGGTCAATCCCGCAACGCCACATGGAAAATGCTACCACATCAGCTCCCGCATGGTGCCGATGGGATTCTGGATTAATTAGGATTTTAAAATATCTTTAATTGCTCTAAAACTTTAAAAATTTATAAATAATTTTAGAAAAATAAAAAAAAATACAAATAAACCCATTTTGGAAAGGTTAAATAGAGGAGATTTTATTAAAAATAATTCCATTAAGTTTTGAACAAGGAACATGGCTTATTATAGTTTTAATGTTTCTTTAATTAGCTTAATTAAGCCTACTATTTGGGCCACTAATCCCAAACTTGGCATGTTGATTTAATGGGATGACCTCTACCTCCTATGATTTTCTTGAGATTTATTTGTTATGTGTTTAGGGGAATTTGAAATTCAAATCCTAATTACCCACTTAAATATTTTAATGATTGTTTAAAATTCTAAATAGTAAAATTGATTAATTAAACTTCATTAATCAGTAATTAACCATGAGATGATGAAGGGTAGTGATTAAGACATCTTTTCTAGCTACTTTCCCTAATTAATTTCATTAAAGAGGATAAATTAATTTAAAGTTTAATTAAGAAATTAATTAGATCATTAATAAGAATTAATCAAATTGGAATTTTAATTAAATCAAATAATTAAAATTCAAATCAGGGGTTCCTATTTATGTGTTCAATAACATAAAGACCCTTACAGAAATAATGATTAACACATGGGTGTGAGAAAATCATAAAAGTACTCAATTAGATTCATTAATCTAATTAACACTTAAGTATGATATGGCGTTTTGCATTAGGTCCTTTAGAGCATTGCAATTTTAATTTCTCATTTGCTTATAATTTGAGGCTCATTAATATGTAGTTAATTAAATTAAAGAAGCATAGGAAAGGGTAATTAAATGAATTGCTTAATAATTTCAACTTAATTAATATATAAAATTCATCTAATTACTTCTCCTTAAACACTTTGAATCATCAAAAGAGGGCGGGAAAAAAATAGCAAGTGTTTCATCTTCTTTAATTTTAACTAAAATCTAAAATTAAATTTAATAAAAAGCTTTGGATTTTCTTCAAAAAATATTATTTAATGTGATCGTCCTTAGGAATTAATGTAGTTGAATGAATTATGTGGAGATATTTGGCTATTCCTTTTCAATCACCATATATGTTATATGTCATATGATATAATATCTTTTCAAATTGAAATGATCAAATGAAATTTACTTATGAAAAATTACATGTGTTGGCTTAATCTTATTGTATATGTGGTTATTATCACTAATAAATTTTAAAATTAATTTTTTTAAATTATAAATTGATAATGAAAATTTGGAGTGGTGTTAGCTATGAATATATATATAGGATATGCATGAGTTTATATATCTTTACCATGTGAAGGTATTTCTTTCTTTCATATATTCATGTATGAGTTTAGATACATTTAAATGATAATAAGTATATTATCTAGAAATCCTAAGAATACGAGGCTTTGAGTAACCCATGGAGGTCATTTGATTATCTCACTCCCCTAATTAATAAAGGAACATACTTATTTAACTTCATTCCTATGTATATTTGTACTTGAATTTGGATAGAGATTTACTTTTCATGTATAAATAATTCAGCCCAAAATATAATATTTTGCATGATTTTCATTCTTATGATTGTGTATACATTCACATGTATTTAAGATATCAAATATATAGTTTGGAAATCCCAATAATATGAGACTTTAAGTAGCTAAGGAGGTCATTTGATTATCTCACGATTTAAACAACAACACATACTTTCTAACATCTTTTATACATGTGTGTGTGTATTTGATTAAAGAAATGAAAGTCTCTTTTTCTACTAAAAACATGTGCATTCATAATCATTTAAGTATGCTAAGATATATTGCATGTATAGGTATGCTAAGTGTTAAATCATATGCATGTTATGGGTGATGAAAAGGAATAGTGCAACATGTTCTATGCGTTGATAATTCAACCACATTAATCTTAAGATATCTTCCATGTTGAATAGGATTCCTTAAGATTAAACTAAACTTAGGACTAATAAAATATTTAATAAATCATTCACTAAAAGAAACTAAATCATAAAATGTGCATTTAGAAGGCAACTTAAGGTTGGGATGAAGGAGGTTAAGCCTCCTTCTTTTTATAACACTTAGATTCAAAGTGTACATTAAATGAAATAAAATAAAAGACAAATTAAAATTCACTAATCATTTAAATAACTTAAAGTGAAACCATCCAACATGTTAAATTAAACAATTCCAAACTTAGAAAAATTTTAATTCTAATGCCTATTAAGACATACCACATCATGCTAAGCACACACATTAGAATGTTAAGTCACCACTTTGAGCTTTAGGTTAGGACGATTATGTATTAATGATGTGTTTTGTTTGATGATGTAATGTTTTAGGTTGGATGTTAGGAAACTGGATCGTAGACTGGATGTTAGGCCGTTTTTAACCTAATGTCATTTTTTGCAGGGGATTATGCTATTGGGACCACTGAAAATAAATATAAATATGTTTCTTACAAGTTGCTTATGCCCCTAAGCATAATCCACATTAAGATAGGTGAGCTTGGCTACTCATGTGCAAGGTGCTAAGTATAATTATGAAATATAACCGCTTGGGATGTATGTATATTTAGCAAACATCTTTTTATAGGTGTAGTTAGATTTAATTTACAAAAAAAAAAATGTAATTTTGCAATAGGAATTAGGAATAGTGTTATGGGGATTAAGATGAGTAGTGGCTAGAAGGCTTATTCTTAGGGTGCCCTATGAAGCCTTGGAGCAAATCAAATCAAAGGAAAGAAGGAAGAAAGAGAGCATGAAGTGAAGATCCCCATAACATGTATTCAACTCTAAATTATAATTATTCATTTGTAATCTGGGTTGATATAAAGAAGT
This sequence comes from Cymbidium sinense, assembly GCA_021442155.1. Lineage (NCBI taxonomy): Eukaryota > Viridiplantae > Streptophyta > Magnoliopsida > Asparagales > Orchidaceae > Cymbidium > Cymbidium sinense. The sequence continues at coordinate 75,566,645 of CM038231.1, forward strand.
ACTACTAACTTTTCTCCTTTCCGGGGTGTACGCATCTACCGATTTTTTATTCTTTTATGAAATCTATTTATAAATGATTATTGTTATGTTTAGATTGTGTAAATAGAATTTCATCTTCATCATTGTTTCTTAAACTTGATGTTTGTATGTGTGGCCTAGATGTGGTAGGCTCTTATGAAAAAAATTGATTTTTCTACCAATTAATAGCTCATAAATAAAATTTAAAATAATTTTCAACCTTATTCTAAAGCTTAGGTTGTAATCAATAAAATTAAAAGATTTAACAACCCTTTGAATGTTGTATGTCCAATATCATACATATCATAGTATACCACTCTTACAAAATGAGGGCCTCTATTCTTGCACTTTAGGGACCGCTTGACCTATAAGAGCATCCCCTTATAGTGGAGATTCACCCTCTTTCTCTCTTGATTTGGTCAATAACTAAATTTTGTCATGCATTTAGGCATAAAATATTGCAAGCCTTTGTACAAGATATTATGTCAAAATAATATAAAATTTGAAAAGATCTTGCATTTATATTAAGTAATATGCTCATGCCAAACATGATCTAGTCTCTTAGGGAGTGAGTTTAGGACTCTAGTTGTTGACCTCATTTTAGAATGGGCTCTCAACCCCTCCATCTTAATCATAGGACTTCTCTTAGACTTTAAGAATTCCTTAGTTTTAAGACACATCTAGTGATTAGGTGGACACTCAACCTAGTCCTAGAGACTTAGAAGAGTTAGCCATAGGAATATGTCATGCCTTAGGGGTGTTAGGAAAATTGCCTACCCTTAGCTTAAACCATTCCTCACTTTCCTTATTTCAAGTCAAACTCCAAATCAATCTTATTGATTTTCTCCAAAATCAAATCAACTCCATATTATTGAGATCCATGATTGAAATCTATGATTGAAACCCATAATCAAAATCCATGAAGATTCCTAAGTTCAAATTTTGCCTAAGTCCTTAATCTTCCCTTAAGGACTTAACCAAAATCATGATTTAAACCAAATAAAAAATTTTGAGATTTTCTCATAATTTATTTATATTCCCATTTATATCCACATATAGAAATGAAATATAAATTCAAACCAATGAAACTAAATTCAAATTTCAAAATCAATCCATGATATTTTTCTAAGTCTTTAAAATTTCAATTAATGGACTTAGCTTAAATCATCATAAAGTAAATTAAACTCATGGGATTTTTTCAAAATTTATTTATATTCTCATTTATATTAACATATATAAATTAAATATAAATATAAATCAATCAAATCAAATCCTCAAATTAAATTCCAAATCTAAAACTTTCCTAAGTCACTTAATTTTTCATTAAAGGACTTATCCTAAATCTTGATCAAACCATTTCAAATTCATGGAATTTTATCATAATTCATTTATATTATCATTTATACTCACATATATAAGTGAAATATAAAACTAAATCAATCAAGCCAAATTCAAAAATTCAAACTCCAAACTTCATGAAATTTTCCTAAGTCCTTTAAATCCTTCTTAATGGACTTAGCCTAAGTCATGATCAAATCACTTCAAACCCTTGAAATTTTCTCATGATCCATTTATATTATCATTTACATTCACATATATAAATGAAATATAAAATCAAAAAAATCAAATCCAATTCCAAAAATCAAACTCAAATCCACTCAAAATCCAACCTAAGCCTTTCAAGTCAAAATCTTGAACTTAGCCAAATCAATTTTAAATCAAGGCAAACTATTGATTTTCTCTCATGATTCAATCAACCCTACAATCATGAGCCCATATATAAATACAAATTTCAACCACTCAATCAAAACCAAGTCAAAATCAAAGCCAAAATCCTTTCATGTTCACCCTTTGAATATGAAATTGTCAAATAAATCAAAACCCATTTGACTTCAAAATAAATGTAAATGGATTTATATTTCAATCATAAGTCCATATATAAGATCAATCAAGCTCAAATCAAGCTTTGACCAAGCCATTTGACTCACTTAGGCTCACTTGACCCAAAGTGATCTAAAGTACCCTTATGAGCCAAATTCTAATCCTAACCAAATTGGGTTGAATCAAACTCACCTATGCCTCTCATCATGATCAATAATCATCATGGGATGATCAATCAATAAAATTGGGTCAAACCAAATCAAACCTAAGGGTTGACCAAGTCAACACTTAGCCCAAAATGAAACTTAACATAACCAAAATCCACCATAGGCTATTGATTGAAACCATTGATCTAAGTATTCATGACCTATGTTTGAACTTGACCAAGCCAACATTTGAGCCTAACCTAGCCCAATACTTGACGACCCAATTTGACCTAAAGGGTCAAAATGTGTCAAAATGTGTCAAAATGTGATCTATGCCAAATTGATTCAAACAAATATTTCAAGTTAATTCCAAATCACTTGTGACTTGACCAAAGCAATTGACCAACTTGAGCCCAACCTATCAATTGACCTTAGACCCAACTTGACCTAAAGTGGTCATGTTGAGGAAAATTTGAACATAACCAAAATTGGTTGGAAACAAAGATACCAATCCACTCCATATGACTAACCAACCTAAACCTACCTTGACGTATTCAAATAGCAAATGGGTCAAATAGATCAACTTGACCCATTTGACCTAAATGAAGTCATACGAGCCAAATTCAAAACTATACCAAATTGAATCAAACCAACACCATCAAAACATTTCAAATGGTCATATGAACTTGACCCAACCCTTGGTTTGACCCAATTTTACCAATTGGTCGACTTGACCCAAGTTGACCCATTTTAACCTAAATGGGTCAACATGAGCCAAACCCTATCAAATGAATTTTAAATCTCGTGAAACTTTGTCAAACCTATTTCTCCACATAGCCAACATATCCAAAGTAAAAAAATTAGAAAATGACTTTCCTACCCTAGGCCATAGAATTTTTGGCTTAATCCATGGGTAATTTGGTCAAACTCTCTTCATATCCACTTGATGCTTTCCTAATAGCTCAAGGGGACCTAATGAAGAGTGGTGCACCCAACCCAATGGGTTTGGGTCATCCCAATTGGTTCCAAGGGCAAACCCAACCCCATGGGTCAAAATGACTAATTCAAAATCCATCTCCCACTCAATTTCAAGAACATGGGAGGTTGGCAATGCACTCAAGGTATCAAACTAGCCATGTCCAAATATCTAACTGATCAAACAACCTCCCATTGGATAATTAGATCAAAATGACAAATAAGCAGGACCGTCATATAGGGGAGATATACTCCTTGAATTCAAATCCATCATACTTCAATTTGACTAAGCCTAGAGAGTGTTAGAGAGATTAGAGCCTTCTTAAGCATTATAAGAGGGAATTGAATTTAAGAATTCTTAATTTTCTCCATTGAAAAATAAGGGAGCTCAATTCAATCTTGAACTTCCTCCACACTGAAAACCATCCTAATTCTTCTTGTACACTTCTTCTAAGGACAATCTGAGCTCACTCAAGCTTCTATTGGAGTTCCCATAGCAAGGAGAGGAGTAATTGGATCAAAGACACAAGGATCTTGAAGTGGTGTTGGTCCATAGAGCAAGTCACTCAATCACAAGGCCTAAGAATTTTGATAGGGCTTTGTCTCCACTGAGCTACCTCATCGATCTCGACCGTTGATCACCTATGACAAGATATGGAATTTTTTGACCACCTAGCATAGAGGTGTTGGTCCTTTGTGAAAGGAATTTTAATTCATGCAAATCCCACCATTGGATGTGCCGCTTTAGCTTTATATGGTGTGGGTTAAGTTCGGTTTGAATCTGAGTTCAATCAAGCTCGGATCTTCACCTAGATCATGGATGACCTATGTTGATCTAAGGCAAAGAACTGGGGAGATCTTGGCCATCCATCCGTGCATTTTGGATGGACATTGAGATTATTCCCACATTTAGAATTTGATTTATCCCCTTTAAAATCGGGGAGATCTCGTCAGTCCATCTTTGATCGAAGGAGATTAAAGCATCCGCCACCACGCCACCACTTGATGTGATATTTAAGGGATGCTCACGATGCGCGTGTAAAGCGTCGACCACCACCACGACGCCGCGAGTAGGGGATTAGTTTGGGATGTTTAATTAATTCTAATTAATCTTTGGATCTTCTAAAATTTATATCTCCTTCAATAAAACTCAAAAAATATGAAATAAAATCCTATGGAAGATAATTCAACCTAAAATTTTTTTAAAATTAATTTCAATGGATTTTAAATTACGCTATTTAATGATTTTGGGTTTTAATGGAAAGTTTATTTTGGTAATTACCTTTTAATTAAGCCTCTGATTAATCCCAAATTTCTTGGGTATATTTTAGGGGATGACTTTCACCTCTCCTAATTTTCTTGGGATTTATTGAAGACTTAATTAGGAGAATTGCATATTGGTTTTCTAATTACTCCCTTAACTTAATAAGGATAAAGGTGTGATTAGTGGTTTTAATTTATGCTTAGAGTTGATTAAGGTCAAATCCAGTAGATAGGTGGTTTAGTGAATAATTATGTGGCATTTCCCCTAAGCTATTCCCTAAACCCCCTTTTCTTTCCTTAATCTTCCCTTAATTAAAAGTTAATTCATTAATTATCCCCTTAATTAACTTCTAAAAATTTTAAAAAGTTCCAGAACTTAATTAATCTACTTTGGGTAGATGCTTAGGTGTTTAATAGCCTAAGTTCAATTAAGGAAATCGAAACCCAATTCATATGTATGAAAGGGTGTTTTGAAATTACTTAAGCTAAACCCATTAGCTTAATTAACCTTTAATCATGAGCCAAATTGCATTAGGCCTTTTTCTTATTAGGTGTATTACAAATTAAAATTCTTGTGAGTTTTTATGTTAACTCATTGGCTCATAATTATTTAGTTAATTATTCGAAGGCGGTGTAGGTAAGGGTCAATTAAGTTACTTAATTTATGCCTTAACCTAATTAATACATAAAAAAGGATCTAATTATTTAAAAATTAAAAAAATATCAAACATATGTGGGAATGGGTTAGGAACAACAAACTCAACTCACCTTTTCAAAATTAAATCAAACTTCAAACAAAACAAAAAACACAATGAATACACTTTGATTTATTTCAAACTTTCTTATCCCATAAGAATGTCTTTAGGATTTAATTAAAGTGAGTTTGTTTACATGCTTTCATTGCTTTGAGTCTTTCCCAACATGTTAAATTTTATGTCATATGGTTTCATGCATTCATATTTTTCAAATTCAAGTTCAAAATGAAATTGTTTACTTTATGTCAAATATTGCATGTGTTGGAAAAGTAGAAATATGAGTGCTATAATCACTAATAAATTCATATTATTTTCAAAGCATATAAGTCAATTATCAAATCTGAAAGTGTGCTACTTATATCCTAATTATAAGCATGTGAAAATTATAAAGGTGTGCTTAGCATAGGTTCCTCCTCTTTTTTATGTTAGCATAGTTTTGAATAAGAGTTTGTAAGATGTAGGGTTCATTTAAAAAGAACCTAACACTTACCTAATTCCATATCCTATTCATCTCCATACTACCACTTAAGAGGGGTTACCTATACTAAAACACATAAATTGCATAAATAAAATGAATCCATTAATACAACTTTTGTATTCTTCTTTTCCATTTCATTTCTTTTATACATATATTTGTATTTAAGGAAAGTGGTATTAGACAACCCCAAGGTTGCAAGGCTTTAAGTAGACCTAAGTAGGTTTTATACCATACACCTCTAGTTAACAATGGCGCTGTACTCACTTATGCCTTTCTTACTTTCATACGTGTATGTAAAAATTTGGATAAAGAAACCCTTTTCTACTAAAGAAAATCATGCACCTTACTCTTCTAAATTTCCTTAAATAAATTACTTAGCATGTATCATAATGTTCTATTCTAATTTGTATATATAAATATGCTTAGGATCCATTCATATGCATGTTATACATGTTGAGAAAGAAATGAAGTAATGGGTGTTATGTGAATTCTGATTCATTTTATTTAATCTTAAAATGCCTTTCTTTTTGAATAGGTTTGTTTGGAGTTCATCTAAAATTAGGATTAATTAAAAGATTTAATCAAAATATTCACTAAATAAAACTAAACCTACTTTAAAAAAATTACTTAGGAAGGAAAGAGAGTCTCCATCTCTTTCCCTCTCTTCATAACCTAATTAAATTGTAGATTCACTTGAACTTAATCAAAACATGAAATAAAATCAACTCAAAAATAATTAACTTGAAATGAAACCCTCCTCTAAGTTGAAAATATTTCACACTTAGAAAATTTAAACCTAAAGTCATAGCTATACCACACAAGCCTTCAAAGCACACATTAGCCTAAGTCACCACTTCTAGCTTTAGGTTAGGTTGGTGCATAGTTTTGTTTTATTTTGTGATATATGTTTTAGACTAGATGTTAGGATGTATGTTAGTAGAATGAATGATATGATGCTCTTAGTCTAATCTTTTATGTAGGGGATTGTGCTTAAAGGAGCGCTATCATAAATAAAAATATAAATGCTTTTGCTTGTAGGTGCTTTATACCCCTAAGCATAATCCAATAAGCTAGGTGGACTTAGTCACCCATATGTGGGGCAGATAAGTCTAATATACATGCTTGAGATTTTTGTGGTTTGTTTTAGCTAACCTTTATTTTATAGGTGTTAGTTAGATTTTCATTTTTCCTTTACATGTAAATTTGTGCAATTAGGATTTTGGAATGATTGTTATGGGGATTAGGATAAGCATTGGTCATAATATCCTATCTTATGTATCATGTGAAGCCTTAGAGCATCTACCTTCAACCATCCAAAAGAAGGAACCAAAGAAGAAGGAAGAAAGAAGAAAAAAAAAAGATAAATGAAGCCATAACAGTAAATTCCTTGATTAATTGTAATTTAATTCATTTGTAATCTAGGTTGTATAAGAGTAGAGCTTGACTACTCAATTTGATATTTTTGAATTTGTGCGGTGGTGCCCAACCACAACGGCCTTTTATCTTTTTTGTGATTAGCTTTATAAATTGATTAATGATTTATTTAGCTTATGCATTAAGTGGCATATTTTTTCTAGTTTCTTCCTTTATGTATGGCCTAGATGTGGATTAGGATCTTTAGGGAAAATTAAATCTTTTACCTAACTTAATAACTCAAATTAAAATAAAGAACTCATAACCTCATCTAAAGCTTAGATTTAAAATCAAGATAAAAGAATTAGAAACCCCTTAGCTAGATGAGCATTTCTTTTATAATATCATGCATAACAGTGTATTATTTCACTCTTAATTGGAGGGCTTCCACCTTTGTCAGAGAAACTTGGCTTGACCTTTGGGAGCCATGGTGGAAACTCACCTCCTCCCTTCTCACTGATTTTGGCCAATGACTTTATTTCTCATGCATTAGGCATATGAATCCTATTAGCCCGAGTCAAAATAATTATCCAAAAAAATGAAAATTAAAATGAATTTTGAATTGCATTAGATTTAGGTCATTTGAAGCATGCCCTTTACATGATCTAGTCTCTTTAGGGAGTGAGTTTAAGGACTTAATCTCTTTCTAAATAAATAATAGCATAACTATCTTACATAAGCATAAAGACTTGCCTACATGTATTTAAAATCATAGGAGGAGTTAGCCACACCCTCAGGGATGGCTGGGGTTTTGATTTTCAAAGATACTTCCTTGCTTTGTATTTTCACCATATATGAAATTATAAGTCCTAAATTTCTAGTACAACTCAAACAAATTAAATCAATTTCAAAATGTAAAGCCCAATCATAGAATAGTTTGAGATGCTTGTTAGCTTCCTAATATCATGAGTATCTCTACTTATCTTCCATTTTGGCTTTATAACTTACTTCCCTCTTTGATCAATCCCATTTGATCTTCAAAATGAACTAATCGATTGATAGTTCATTCTTATTGAATTCTTTGAAGACAATGATCATTTCCTTAATCAAGAGTTTTCCTAATAATTTCTTAGGATGTAATTACTTGCTAGGGAAACTTAATGAACCTAGTTTAAAACAAACCCCGCTTACTATTCTATGCAAAGAAGAATCTCTGCTACTTATGTAGACCCATCTTCCTTAGTCCTTATTGAGATAATTAAGTCCATTAAAGGGTAGTGACTTATGTATTTTGAGATAGTACACTATTCCTTGATGATGTACTCGATCACCTGAATAAGTACATCTACAGATCTACGTGGAATACTAAAAAGATAAATTTTTATATGCTTGCCTCTTTCATTTCTCACCAATAGATTTAAAAGTTGACTCCTATAGAAATTTTTAACCAACACTAGTCTCTTTAATAATTAAATAACAACTTAAACCATCTTGCAATTATGTAAGACTGGCCTACATGAATTTAAAGCATGGGAGTTACGACCACCAAGCGGTTGTAAGTCTAGAAGAGTTGGATGGATTTAACCTCTCTTATGGAGGTAAACCTTTATGTCTCCCTTTCTTAGATTTAAGTCATGCTTTATGCTAAAACTCCCTAGATTTAGGATTCAAGGTTGCTTAATTCCTTTGGGCTATGAGTGTAAGTCCTCATCTTGGAATTTCCACAATCTTATGTTGATAACTATAAGCCTAACATTCTAATAAAATTTTAATTCAAACAAAATAGATCTTCTCTCATTCAAACATATAAAGCCTCACCATAAGATCACTAGGATTCCTATTATCATGATCACTTCCTACTTATCTTCCTTTAAAATCCAAAATAATTTCTTATAAATTGAACATTCCCATTTGAATTTCCAAAAATACCCAATCCTTTGATAGTCTAACCTTGAAATCTTCAGAGATAATTTATTAACTACTTTAATCGAGAGTGTTCTTAGAAAAATCTAATTTCTTAGGATGTAATTAACTATGGAGTCTTGCCTCCATTGGGAACTAAAGAACCTAGCATAAAATAAATCCTACTTTACTTTTTCATGTAAAGTAGGAGAAGAATCTCTGGTACATATGAAGACCCATCATGCCTTAGGAGTCCTTATTAGGTGATTAGGTCAATTGTAGGATGATATTTCTATCTTTCAAGATAGTACATCATACCTCAATGTTATTCCTGATCACTTCAATAAAAATTTCATGTGTCCACGACATCCCAAATAAAATATCATAGATTTTTTGACTCATGGGAAGGATCCTCTCTCCATCTTTAGTAGTCAATTATTGTCCAAGCACCGAGAGTGGACTTGTATTATATATAAGCCCAAGATTATTTTTCTTTTTGGCACTTGGCTTTCATCCTTAAGCAAAGGTGGCCAATATTGTTTAGGTTTTAAGACCTCACTCCAAGTAGGTCTTAAAATCCTTAAGGTAGAAGAAAAAATCAATCAAAGAAAACTAATAGAATATAAATCAAGAAAAATTAAGAACCTCTTACCACTAGTTTGGTGAAGTAAGATTCACCTAATCTTCAACAAAATTTGAATGAAGTCCAAAGCAAAAATAAAGAAAAATCTTTTCCAACATTCCAAAATTTTTAGAAAAAATTAATGAACCCCATTTAGCATAATTAAATTGTTAAATGAGGGTTCTCATTCAAAACTAAAATCAAAACAACAACAACAACAAAAAAACAAAACCCCTTCTTCAAAATCTCAAAATATTTTCAAACAAAATTAACCAACCACATTTAACATAATCAAATTTGTTAAATGAGGGTTCTTATTCAAACCAAATCAAAATAAAATACCAACAATAATCAAAAGAAAAAAGCCTTTTCCCCAAAATTGTTTAAAATTTCCAAAATAATTGAACCCCATTCAACATAATCAAATTTGTTGAATGAAGGTTCCAACACAAAATCAAAAGACCAAGATCCAACAATCCAATGAAAAATCTCTCATCCAAATCTCCAAATCTCTCCAACATGCAATCAAACCCCATTCAGCATAATAAAATTTGTTAAATGAGGGTTCGAATTCAAAAGAATCAAAATCAATTATTTAAGTCAACAACATTAAAGCAAATGCTAATTCGGTTCCCTCTTTCTAACAGTACAGCAGAGATACCAGCCCTGTCTTCTTTCTCCTTCCTTGAGTCGGTCCACCATGTCATCCAATAAGGTGATCTTCTCATTTTCATGTGTGGATCTAGCCCAATCAAGACATATTTACAACTTCCCCATTATCAAGGGCTGCTTCAAAGTCACATGGGGTTTGCCCTCACTATAGTCAGCCGAGAGGAGGTGGAAGACAAGAAGCCACTCCTACAGCTCAACTTCAAGTAAAATTTTGAGTTCCCTCAAGAGGAAGGTAGAGGTTATCACAGTTAATTCAGCCCTACTATAGTTTCAAAGATGGCTAGCACCGACTCTATGGTTGCCCCTATCTTGAAGGCAAAGGCTATCTTGGCTTCTAAGATAGTCTCCCCCACCTTTGAAGTTGGTTCTAGTTCTCGTCCTACTCCACTCACCAAAAATAACACCATAATAAGAATGAAAAATAAAAATACATTACAAGCATAATGGGTGAAGGAGGTTGAGGAAGCCTCCCATGTTCGTGGATGGTTCCCTTCATAAGACCTCTCTCCTTCTGGGTGGCAGGAGGTTTCACCCCACTCAATTTTAGAGGGAGAGGAGAATAATCGAAAGATAGTTACATTACCTCCATTATCTATAGAGTATGAGACACTAGCTAGAGAGAGGAGGATGCCCTATGTTGGTCTATGATCCTACTTTAGAGAGTGAGGAGTGATGCTCGTGAGTTTGATACTTTACATGATCTGAGGAGGCCGATCCCTAGAACTGTTAGGGATAAGATTCCCCAGGAAAGGGCCACTGAGGCCAAGATAGCTGGCCAAGTGGGAAAGAGAGAGAGGAGGAGGTTCACCAGGCAGGTGGCGACCTATGCTTGGATCAATCTGTGAAAGAAAGGATCATTACCCATTGTATTTACTAGCTCCAGGAATTAAAGATGGGGATCTCTGGTGGAGAGGCAGCCAGTGTCATCCCCATTACACCGCTCCACTCGTCGGCCACCTTCCCCTCAGGTTCCACCATTTGTAGTCCCCACTAAGTTTCATAAGCCTCCATCGAGAGGGTGAGCTTCTCCTTTGGTGATCCTACTATGGCCCAAGGATCCCACTCCATCTACTCCACCCATTAAGGTGAGGTCAAGTTCCCCTGCTCGACCATCCATCCCGATAATGGTGAAGAAGGAGTGGCGACCCAATAGTGTCATGGTCGTTCCACCACCAAAGTAGTTGGAGGAGGAGAAGAGAGGGGATATCAAAGTGACCCCTATGGCAGTTGAGTCAGTCAAGGAGAGTACTTTGCCTGTACAAAGTATTTAGTATATCACTACTTCAGGCTCAGTCTAGTAGTCGACTATTAGCAAGCATATGTGCTAGTAGCACTAGATCGAGTAGATGACAAATCTTTCAATGATATTCTAGAGGACTATCATACTACAATGAGGCAAATAATTAGGGATGATCATTCTAACCAGGAAGAGACGGTATACTTTGATGTTGATGAGGATGACATGCTGACGAAGTGAACATGGTCAATACTCGAGGGTTCTTGCATAGAGAGCAGCCTATCTCGGAAGGTATTAAAGTTGAGGAGGGTGAGGCATGACTCAACTCAATGCCTCCTCTAGCAAATCAAATAAAAGATGATTAGATCAATAAAATGGAGAGAGGGTAGAGGAGTTGATGGGGTCCCAGCCTGCGTAAGCCATAACCTTCCCACATAAAGGCCGATCAGCCTGAGCTAGTTCATACCCTAGATCATCTTAAGTGCACTCCCATGAATGAGGACACTGGTAGCTTTCATAAAAAGGTCATCGATAGCACCTCTGTGTGAGAAAAAGACATAAGGTGATGGTTGAGCAGCAGGTGAAGGAAGCATTGGTATAAGTCCGGGGAGCTCATCTATTCCAAAGGGCAGACCCTACCTAGAGAAATTAATGTAGTTCAATATCTCAAGGGTTTTGTGTCACCATCCTTCAATTTTTTTGATGTCAATGGGAACCCAAGGCAACACATAGCACACATTAATAAGGTCAATGGTAGTGACACACTTCTTTTCTAAAAGTTTGTTAGCTTAGGGGTAGCTTTTGATTAGTATGAACTACCCAACAATTTGATGAAGTCTTTTGTAGAGTTAGAGCATCTCTTCATTAAGAGATTTGCAAGTACTCAGCAAAGGGTAATTGTAGGGGACCTCATTGTAAAGAAACAAAAATCAAACGAGTCCCTTGTTGATTATATTCTTAGATGGTGCAACCTAAGTATGAAATGTGACCTTATGCAAGAGTAGCATGCCATCAAGATTCTACTCAAGAGTATCCATGGCCCTATCACCTTCATGCTTAAGGACTTCACCATTAAGACATTTGAGAAGTCAAGAAAGCTGCTAACCTACAAGAGGAAGCCAAATAGTAACCTTTTTTTTACTAGTCATCCAAGCCAAAGCCTCGAAGGTCTTTAAAGGAAGGAGATAGTAGTGGCGTTGATAAGGGGAAGCAACTAGTGAGCACTGAGGCCCATTTTAGTACCTCTATCTTCCCTCTTCCACTACCTCCCACCATAATGGCCACCACCACCACCACCACAACTTTACTTAGCGGCGTATCCACGCCGTAGCTACTTTCAACCTACTCTTGTCAATAAACTCAATAAATCATACTCATTCAGAGGGAGGTAGTAAGAAGAACTTCACTTAGCTACTGAGCCGAGGAAGCAAAAGTATTGATCCTAACTCTGTCCCTACCACTGCATGCTAGGCCATGTCTTAGAGGATTGTTTTACTTTCAAGAATTGGCTTGAGTGTAGCTACAAGTCAGGAGCCATAGTCATCCCTAAAGAATACTTAGTAGAATAACCATCTGGTTCAATCAAAGTAATCCTTGAGGATGCTTTTGATCCTCTCAAGACAAAAGAAGGTTGAAATATTTTCTTATCTTGAACCTCAAGAAAATAATTACTAAAATCAAGAAACTTTCTACTGTGTTCCTATCTCTTCTCAAACCTCCAACATCAAGGAAGGTTTATTAATGTGAAGGACAACTGTGAGGGTGGACCAACAGCCTTCTCTTACCTAGGATAGAGTTGTAGCCAATCATCGTCCATGTTGCACTCCTTCCACAGAACTACCACCTCTACTCCTCTACCTATATTAGTGGTGGGGCACCAAACCCCTCATCCCCTTTCTTTACTTTATTTCTATCATGTATGAGACCAAAATAAAAGAAATCAATGAAGAAATCTAATTCCACTCACATCTTTTCCACTTCTGATGATTACAATAATTTTATTCTAATTGAAAGCTCTTCGAGTCAAACTAATAATAGCTCAAATTGTTTCAATCAATCCCAATCTGATTCAGAAATGAATTTTCTTTTTCTGAATCATTCGGGTTCACCTCTTAAGATTGACTTGGTGTTGTGACTCGAGGATCCCGGAGAACCTATGGTATACTTGATGAGAAGGTAGAGCTTTCCACAAACTCATCATTACAAGAAGTTGGGAAGTCAATCCAGTAGCAAAGTTTTACCTCCTAGGCAGCACCCCAGGATAAGAGAAAATAAGTCATTAATGAGTAGATAACCTCCACAAGATTCTCCACCTATGGATATGTGGAGGACCATAAGTTGATTACAATTTCCTGTCGTAGCTTAGAAAGTTTCCAACTAAGTTAAGCATATATGATGCCCTTATCTTATTCAAAGAGATGAGGGAGTTATTAATCAAAGCTCGCTTAATCCAAAAAATATGCTTAGCTCAATTTTACACTACTAGAGAGGAGGCACATTTAAGAAGTCCAAGGGTTACATTCAGGATGAAGACCTACTTGGAACGATCGAGCATAATCATCCCCTCTACATTATAATGGATGTTTGTAGATTCAGGCTATCTAGAATTCTAGTAGATCCAGGTGCATCAGTTAACAATATGAGTCTAAAAACCCTTGCCTACTTGAAGATCGACATCTCCAAACTCTAAGTAGAGAGGATGATGTTAAAAGGATTCAATGAACAATGAGAGGGCTTTAGGCTCCATAGTATTACTTTTGGAGATTCATGATTAGAAGATTGAAGCTAAGTTTCACATAGTAGACTCAGAGAGATCTTTCAATGCTTTGCTTGGGAGATCATGGATACATGAGATAACATGGTTCCATTCTATTAACATGCATCAAGTTCCTAAGAAGTGGAATCAATACTATGTCAAAGGAGATCTTAACCTTTGTAGTTCATGAGGTCATGATCTATGAAGATGTGGCCTACTATCTCTATGAAATAAAATTTCTTCTCTCGTGACCGTCAAAATAAAAGAAAAAAGAAAAGAAAGAAAGAAAGGAAAAAAAAGAAAAGAAATTGAAAAGAAAAAAAGAAAAGTGAATGAGAAGATGGCCTTAAGGAGGAAGTGGAGCCCTAGATTAGATTCCACCCATAGTTCATTACTCCATTCGAACAAGTGAGGAGGATGACCCGACCTCCACTAGGATGAAGAAAAGGCAAGTCTAGAGGGAGTCCCTAAGGTAGAAGGCCTCTATACTTACCACGCACCAGGAGATTCGTTCTAGCTTCTAGGAGTACACCTGATATCTACATAGACTTAAAATCTAGTTCAGAGGATGAGGCTTATGTAGTTAGCACACCAACCAACTCTTCTAGATCAGATCAGGTTGGGTGACACTCAGATGAGATAGTGATGAAGACTAGATTCTCAAGCAAAACATAAGTGTATCCAAGTTTTATTATGTGAAACTATTAGGCATCACATGGGAACTTTAGCTCTAACCCACTTTCCTCCCAAAAAACTTGAGGGTTTGGTAGTTAAAGGAATCCCTTAAAACATGTGCAACCATGAAGATTTAGAGGTTCTATCCTAGAGCATCATCAAAAGTCAAGAAGTTGATGTAGAAATTGAGGATGATTCATATAAAAATTAATAGAATTGCATTTTGATTGGTACTCACCTTGTGTTCATAATTTAGAAAAGAAAGGTTTAATTTCACATAATGGTCTATGCTCAGGTCAGAATACTTCGAAAAGCTATGGAACAAAAAAAATACAAGAATTCTCAATCAAGACCAGGACTAGGCTTCAGTACAGTGGGCCCAATTGACGATGATGATTACTACTTGGTCATCACCAATCATTTGGAATCTGATAGGTTCTTTTCAAATCACATTAACTCATGAGGAGATGTATTCAAAATTTTAGATAATCTAGATGATTTCCATGTCAAGGATGCACCTCTATAAATTGAAGAAGAATCAAATCGACCATTGACAAACTCATGGAGATCAAATTGAGGACTGAAGGTAATCCACGTTTGACGTACATCAACTCCTTATTAAATGAAATTGAAACAAATGACTTAGTTTGGCTACTCACTGAGTTTAAGGATTGCTTCACATGGAGTTATGAAGAAATGCCCAGATTAGCTCATAATATTGCAGTCCATAAGCTAGTGATATGACTTGATGCTAACCCTATCAAGTAAGCTCCTAGATGCATGCAATTAGACATTGAGCAACATGTCATTTTTGAAGTCAAGAAATTGATAGATGCTAGTTTCATTTGGGAGGAAAAGTACCCCACCTAGTTAGATAGTGTCATCTTAGTTAAGAAGAAGAATGGCAAAATTTATATGTGTTGATTTTAGGGATCTTAATAAGGCATGTCCAAAAGATGAATTTCCATTACCAATACTAGAATTAATGATGGACTGTAAAGAAAAATTTCCTATGTGAGGAGTCACCTTCAAATCTATTGGGAGAAATGAAAGAGGTAAGGCATATAGAAATTCATCTTTTTGGGATGCCACACAGATCCACAGATGTACTTATTTAGGTGATCAGGTATGCCATTAAGGAAATAGTGTACTATCTCAAAAGACAGAAGTCACTACCCTTTAATGGACCTAATCACCTCAATAAAGACTCCCAGGATGATGGTGCATATGTACCGAGATTCTTCACCTACTTTACATGGAAAAGTAAAGCAGGGTTTATTTTAAATCGGGTTCGTTAAGTTTCTTATAGGGGTAAGCCCCAATAGTTAATTACATCCTAAGGAATGGGGATTCCCTAGGAAAACTCTTGATTAAGGTAAATGATCATTATCTTTGAAGACTTCAATAGGAAAAAACTATCAATCGATTGGTTTATTTTTGAAGATCAAATGAGATTGATCAAAGGAGGGAGTTATTATTGAAACAAAAATGGAAGATAAGTAGGAGATGCCTACGATGCTAGGAAACCTAGCAAGCATCTCAAACTACAATATAATTGGGCTTTATAATTTTGAAATTGATTTGATTTATTTGAGTTGAATTTTTCATTAGAAATTTAAGACTTATGATTCCTTAACACAAGATTATGGAAATGCCTAAGAGGTGAGTAATTATGCTTATGGCACACAAAGGAGAGAAACAACCTCATAACCTAAATCTAGGGAGCTTTAGTGAGGGCCAAAAGCACAACCTAATTCTAAAATGGAAAATGGGTATTTGGTTTGCCTCCACATGGGAGGACAAACCACCCAATAGCTTGGACTTACAACCGCCTAGGAGTGGCCACCAACTAACTCCTCTTACGATTTTAAATACATGTAGGCAAGTCTTTATGCTTATATAAGATAGCTATGTTGTTATTTATTTAGAAAGAGACTAAGTCCTTAAACTCACTCCCTAAAGAGACTACATAATGTAAAGGGACATGCTTCAAATGACCTAAATCTAATGAAATTTTAAATTTCATTTTTATTTTCATTTTGGACAATTATTTTTGACTTAGGCTAATAGGATTTATATGGCTAATGCATGAGAAATAGAGTTATTGGCTAAAATGAACAAGAAGGGAGGAGGTGAGTTTCCACCATCGCTCTCAAAGGTCAAGCCAAGTTTCTCTGGAAAATATAAAACCCTCCAATCAAGAGTGAAATAAGATGTGCATTTATGCATTATATTATAAAAGAAATGCTCATCCAGCTAAGGGGTTGATAATCTTTTATTTTGATTTTAAATCTAAGCTTTAGATGAGGTTATGAGTTGTTTAATTTTTATTTTTGAGTTGTTAAGTTGGGTAAAAGATTTATTTTTCCCTAAAGAGCCTAATCCACATCCATGCCATACATAAAGCAAGGAGAAAACTTGGAAAAGCTTGCCACCTAATGCAAAAGCTAAACAAATCTTCAATCAATTTATAAAACTAATCGAAAAAAGAATAAAGGCATTGTGGCACCTCCACACAAAAATATCAAATATGTGGTAGAGCTCTACCCTTATACAATCCAGATTATAAATGAAATAAATTACAATTACGCAAGGAATTCATTATTATGGAGGTCTTCTTTCTTATTTTCTAATTTCTTCTTCTTTTCTTCTTCCTTCTTTAGGTTCCATATTTTGAATGGTTCGAAGTTAGATGCTCTAAAGCTTCACATGGTGCATAAGATAGGATCTTATGACCAATGCTCATCATCTAATCCCCATAATCATTCCAAAATCCTAATTGCACAAATTTTACATGAAAAAAAAAGAAAATCTAACTAATACAAAAATAAAGGTTAGCTAAAACAAACCACACAAATCCCAAGCATGTATATTGGACTTATCACCCCACACATGGGTGACTAAGTCCACACTATTGGATTATGCTTAGGGGTATAAAGCACAAGCAAAAGCATTTATATTTTATTTATGATAGCCCTTAAGCACAATCCTGAGAAAAAATAGTTAGACTAAGAGTGTCCTACCATTCATTCTATGAGCATACACCCTAACATCTAGTCTAAAACATATATCAAAACAAAATAAAACATCAAACCATGCACCTAACCTTTTAAGTGGTGACTTAGGCTAATGTGTGTGCTTTGAAAGGTTTGTGGTATGCTTAGCTATGGCTTTAGGTTCAAATTTTCTAAGTGTGAAAACATGTTCAACTTAGAGGAGGATTTCATTTAGGTTTTTTAATTATTTTGGATTGATTTTATTTCATGTTTTTATTTGGTTTAAGTGAATCCGACAATTAATTACTAAGTTATGAAGAGGGGGAAAGAGAAGAGAACTTCTCTTCTCTTCTCTTTCCTTCCCTAACCTAAGTTATTTTTAAAGTAGGTTCACATTTTAATTTTGTTTAGGTGAATGTTTTGATTAAATCTTTTAATTAATCCTAAGTTTAGATGAACTCTAAACAAACCTATTTAAAAATGAAAGATATTTTAATATTAAATAAAATGAATCAAAATTCACATAACACATTCCCTTTTCTTTCCCAACATATAACATGCATATGGATGGACCTAAGCATATATAACAAATGAGTATTTAACACACTTTATGATGCATGCTATGTAATTCATTTAAGGAAATTTGGAAGTTGAATATGGATGATTTTTCTTAAGTAGAAAGGGGTTTTTATCCAAATTTTCACATACATACATGAAAGTAAGAAAGGCATAAGTGAGTACAATGCTATTATTAACCAGAGGTGTAATGTACAAGACCTAATTAGGGCTATTTAAAGCCTCACAACCTTGTGATTGTCCAGACTAATATACCACTTTCCTTAAATACAAACATGTGTATAAAAGAAATGAAATGGAAAGAAGAATGCAAAAGTTGTATTAATGGATTCATTTGTTTATGAAATTTATGCAAGCATAGGTAGCCCTTCTTAGGATAGCATAGGAATAGGATATTGGGTGAGTATTAGGTTCCTTTTCAAATGAACCATATATCTCACCAAATTCTATTCAAAACTATATAAGAGAAAGGAAACCTATGTTAAGAATACCTTTATAATCTTTCACATGCAAGCTCATAATTAAAATATAAGTACATCAGATTTGGTATTTGATTTATATGTTTTGAAAATAATTTGATTTAGTAGTGATAATAGCCACTCATATTTCTACTTTAGCCAACACATGTAAATTTGACATAAAGTAAATAATTTTATTTTAAATTTGAATTTGAAAATATATGAAAATGAAACCACAAATTTAACATGTTGGGAAAGATTCAATGCAATGAAAGCATGTAAACAAGTTCACTTCACTTAAATCCTAAAGGAATTCTTATAGAATAAGAAAGTTTAAAATAAATCAAAGTGAATTCAATGTGATTTTTGTTTAGTTTGGAATTTGATTTAATTTTGAAAAAGGTGAGTTGAGTTTGCTGTTCCTAACCTATTACAACATGTGTTTGACATTTTTCTTAATTTTTAGATAATTAGATCCATTTTATGCATTAATTAGGATAATGTATGAATTAAGTAACTTAATTAACCCTTACCTACGCCACCTTTGAATAATTAACTAAATAATTATGAGCCAATGAGATGACATAAAAAACTCACAAGAAATTTAAACTTGCAATACACCTAATAAGAAAAAGGTCTAATGCAATTTGGCTCATAATTAAAGGTTAATTAAGCTAAGGGGTTTAGCTTAAATAATTTCAAAACAACTTTTCACACATATGAATTGGGTTTTAATTTTCTTAATTAAACTTAAGTTATTAAACACCTAAGCATCTACCCAAAGTAGGTTAATTAAGTTCTGAAAGTTTTTAGAATTTTTTAGAAATTAATTAAGGGGATAATTAATGAATTAACCCTTAATTAAGAGAGGATTAAGGAAAGAAGTTTTTGGGAATAGCTTGGGTGAAATAAAATTATTCCATAAACCTCCTACACTTGGATCGACCTTAATCAACCCTAATCATGATTAAAATCACTAATCCTTAATTATCCTTAATAGGGATAATTAGAAATATATGCAATTCTTCTAATTAAGCCTTCAATAAATCCCAAGAAAATTAGGGGAGGCAATCATCCCTAAAACCCAAGAAGTTTGTGATTAATCAGAGGCTTAATTAAAAGGTAATTAATAAAATAACATTTCCAATAAAACCCAAAATCAGAGAAAATTATGATTCAAAACCTATTGAAGTTAATTTTAAAATATTCTAGGTTGAATTATCGTTTCATAGGATTTTATTTCATATTTTTTTGAATTTTATTAATCGAATTATGAATTTTAGAATTTTCCTAAATTAATTAAAAATAATTAACACATCCTAATCCAAGCATGGTGCTTTGCATGGTGGTGAGCCACTCAGAGTTATCAAATCCAAAGATGGCTAAATGAGCATTGATCTGGACCATCTGATCAAAGATCGGATGATCACATATCTCTTCGCAATTTTAAAATGGATAAAGAATTTTCTAAATGTGTGTTTAATCTCTTCCGTTCATCCAAAATACGCGGATGGATGGCGATCTATCCTAGTCTCCAAAAAAATGGGTCCATGCTGAAGATGATCGAGCTTGATAAGCTCATGAAATCAACCCACACAATCTAAAGCCAAAGAGCGGCACATCCAATAGTGGGATTCACTTGAATTAATAAATTTCTTCACAAAGGACCAACACCTCCAATGCTTGGTGGTCGAAAAATCCCATACCTCACTAGAGGTGATCACCGACGCTCGATTCCCCTAGAGGAGCTTCGTATGATTAAGATGAAGATGTGTTGGAAGAATGAGCTCTTGAGGTTGAGTGTAGAGCTCTATGGACCAACTCCTCCTCAGCTTGCTTGCGTTCTTGATCAAGCTAGCCTTCCTCTTACCTTGGGAACTTGAAAGAGAGCTTGGGTGCACTCGACTTGCCTCTCTGATAGAGTGTGCAAAGGGAATTTGGTGGAAATTGAGTATGGAGAAAGTTAGCACTTCAATTTTCCTCCCCTATTTTCACTGTTCAAAAATCGAGGATAAGAAAATGGCTAGAGCTCTAGGATACTAGGGATCACTCTCTGATGGCTCCTTACACTCTCTAGTACTCAATCAAATGTGAAATTGCATAATTTAGATTGAATTAGGGGGAGTATATCTCCCCTTGAAGAATCAGATGGTCGTAAGCTATTGTGCCATTTTGATCCAACTGATCACAATGGGAAGGCTGTTTGAGCTGTTAGAAATGTGTGCATGGTCAATTTGAGGCCTTGAGTGGATTGTCAACCTCCCATGTGCTTGAATTTTGAGTTTTGACTTATCGAGTGGATTAGTATCTTTATTTCTAATCATCAAATTAAGGCGTTTAGTTTGGTTACCATATGAGTGGATTGGTATCTTTGTTTCTAATAAATTTTGGTTATGTTCAACTTTGGCTCAACATGACCCCTCATGATTCTAAGGTCAATTGGGCTAGGTTGGGTCTAGTTAGCCAATTGAGGCTTTGGTCAAGTTCACAAGTGGTTTGGAATGAACTTGACCCATTGGTTTGAATCAATTTGGCTTAGATCAAATTTTTGACATATTTTGACTTTTAGGTCAAGTTGGGTCAAGTTGGGTCAAGTGGCCAATTGGGCTAGATTAGGCTCAAATGTTGGCTTGGTCAAGTTCAAACATAGGTCATGAGTGAACAAATCAATGGTTTCAATCAATTTGGCCTATAGTGGAATTTGGCTTTGTTAGGTTTCATTTTGGGCTAAGTGTTGACTTGATAAACCCTTAGGTTTGACTTGGTTGACCTAATTTGGTTAGTTGATCATCTCATGATGATTGTTGATCATGATGAGAGGCATAGATGAGTTTGGTTTAATCCAATTTGGTTTGGGTTAGAATTTGGCTCATAAGGGAACTTTAGGTCACTTTGGGTCAAGTGAGCCTAAGTGGGTCAAATGGCTAGGTCAAAGCTTGATTTGAACTTGATTGACCTTCTATATGGACTTATGATTGAAATATAAATCTATTTACAAGTGGTTTAAAGTCAAATGGGTTTTGATCCATTTGACAATTTGATATTCAAAGGAAGAATATGAAGGACTTTAGGGTTTGATTTTTGGCTTGGGTTTTGATTGAGTGATTGAAGTTTGTATTTATATATGGGCTCATGATTATAGGTTTGATTGAATCATGAGAGAAAATCAAGAGTTTGGTTGATTTAAAAAATGATTTGGCTAAGTTCAAGATTTTGACTTGAAAGGCAGATTGGATTTTGAGTGATTTGAGTTTGATTTTGAATTGGTTTTGATTATTTGAATTTATATATTTATATATGTGAATATAAATGAGAATATAAATGATCATGAGAAAATTTGAAGGATTTAATCATGATTTGGGCTAAGTCCATTAAGAAGGATTTAAAGGACTTAGAAAATTTTAAATTGAGAATTTAATTTGAGTGTTTGATTTGATTGGTTTATATTTATATTTAAATATGTGAATATAAATGAGAACATAAATGAGTTTTAAGAAAATCCCATGAGTTTGAATTAATTTGATTGAGGTTTTGGATAAATCCTTTAAAAATTAAAGGACTTAGGAAAATTTCATGAATTGGTTTTTGAATTTTGAGTTTAGTTTGATTGGTTTAAATTTATATTTCATTTATTATGTGAATATAAATGAGAATATAAATGATTATTAGAAAATCTCAAAGATTTGATTTGGTTTTTTATCATGATTTTGGTTAACTCCAAAAAGATTAAGGACTTAGAAGATTTGAACTTTTTGATGGATTTTGATCATGGGTTTCGATCATAGATTTTGTCATGGATTTCAATCATATGACGTTGATTTGAGTTTGGAGGAAATCAATAAGATTGACCTGGTGTTTGACTTGAAAGAAAGAAAGTGAGGAATGGTTTAAGCTAAGGGTAGGTAATTTTCCTAACACTCCTAAGGTATGATCTATTCCTATGGCTAACTCTTCCAAGTCTTCTAGGGCTAGGTTGAGTGTCCATCTAATCACTAGATGTATCTTAAGACTAAAGAGCTCTTAAAATATAAGAGGAGTCTTATGTCTAAGATGGAGGGGTTGAGAGCTCATTCTAAAAATGAGATCAACTTGAAGGGCTTTAAGTCTAGTGTGTGCGACCAAGAACACGACATATTGGTGTTGATGATCAACAACAGCGAAATCATAAGCATTAATAGAAACAATCTATCCTTAACCTAAGGTGTAGAAAGAATCCAGAGCTTAATGGAGTGTGGCTCTACTTCTTTCAAGGACATAAAAGGGTTACGAAATCCACTAAGGGATAGAATGTAAACCTTCCATTAGGGAAGTAGATTCAAATCATCCACAAGGGAATGAGAAGGTTGGAATTGATTCTCACTAAGGAGAAAAAGATTTGATTTGTTCTGCTGGGAAAGAGGGTTGAATTTATTTGAATTTTTGTTAGGTTTGAATTTTGAGATGAACCATATTGGTTTGCGACTGTACTAAGTTGGAGCCATGGAGGCTAAGACCTAACTCAGATTTACCAATCCAAAGGGATAGTCTACTAAACACATAGTAGGACTAGTCAACCAAAGGGACGCCTTTTGGTATGCAATAACTGTGCTAGGAAGAAAGTGCGGGGACTCACATCCTCCAAAGTAGAGACCCGTTGCTAGGGTAATCTATTGGCAAGGCAACAGATTGAACCCAACCTAGGTATTCGGTGTCCATCTAAGCCCGCAGGGGATGGGTCCACTAAGGGCTTAATCTAACACCCCAGAGAAGATGACATGGCTAGTCATATATACAATAGGTATTCGGTGTCCAACTCAAGGAGAAAGCACGTGGACTCAAATCTACCAAGAGTGGTGTACTCACTAGGTGAGTCATGTTAATGAACATTAACCAAGGTGCTCCTGGGTTTTTGATCATAGGAAGAAAGCTCGGGGACTCACATCCTCCTATAGTAGAACTAATTGTTGGGATAGTCTATCTTCGGCTCGATAGGAGCTATATGACCTAGGGAAACTACTGAGTGAATGCCACTAGGAGACTTATATCAGCTCAAAAGTAGTCAAGAGAAAAAAAATCCTCTGGGGGACTTACCCAAAATCTCAAATATACTCAACCAAGTTAGTACATGATGCCTAGTTCAAGAAGAAAACACAAGGACTGACATTTTCTTAAGAAAATTTAACATGAGGTAGCTTACTGGATGGAAAGTAAAGTCTATCATACTAAAAAGGTGCTCGTTGGTTTGTAATGGTCAAGTTAGGAAGAAAGAAGGGGGACTCTATCTCAAATGACCCCAGGTGACATACTATGGTATGTATGTGGACTAACTTAAGCTAATGAGTCCACAGAGGGCTTGCTCCCACATTAAATAGCTCAAGATAAAAGATTTGTGTTTGTTGTGCATGTGTTAAAGAACACCTCTCGGGGACTCTTACGCCTACCTTAAAAACATTAGGGGTTTTGATAAAATTATGCCACGGATAGAAACATGATTCCCACTAAGAAAGGATGCCTCTTGGGTACTCTCACATATCTTAGTTATACTAATCAAAATAGGATGCCTCTGGGTTCTCTTACACCTATAAATGGGAGATTGTGTTTGTGTTGTGAAAGGGATAGGACTAGGGGACTCTTTTACTAGACACGTCATGATGGATTCGAAAGATAAGCAAACAACGCTTTGAATGAAGAGAAGATTTGATGAATATAATCTTGATTTTTATTCTTTTTATTAATGATTATTTTCAAACATGATCTATTTCATGTGTAATATTTATTTAGGTAGAGCCCATTAATTTGAAGCATTGAGTGTTCCCATTTACAATCAATAAACTGATAAGATCCTCCTTGGTAGGCCTTCTCTAAGATATGTGGGCCTTCCCAAGTGGGTTCAAACTTGCCTCCCATCTTTAATGGGCAATAATTGGTCTCCTTAGGACTAACACAGTTCTTACTAGAAAGACCTAGGGTGGACTTATTGTGAGCTTGAATCATTTTGGCCTTATACAACTCGAGATTCATGCAGGTACTCTCTTCCAAATCTTCGCTCTTCTAATTTTCTTCTGCTATGTGGTGATCTTACTCAATTTTATCCTCGGTGATGGGAGTTGAACTTCTAAGAAGGAAGCGTCTTGGACCCATACACCAAGGAAAATGGGATGGTAGTTGGAGTTGATATGTGCGGTATGTTCCACAACTTCAACAATTGCTATCCATAGCGTTTGTTATCATCAAGAGTCTTCTTGATTCATGGATGAGTTTTATTGCGCTTACCATTTTCTCTAGGGTAGTAGATGGTGGAGTATCTCCAATCTACCGTGTCTTCAGTTGTTAATCTTCATGCTTTTGAATGCAATACCATTGGATATAATTAATTCGAGGCACCCGAACCATGGTTTTGAAAATTGAAGCACATGGTGAGAGCGACCTCTCTGGAATGGCTTTCTACTTGGAAAAGTAGTGGTGGAGATGAATCGATGCCCCGAAGAAGGAGGATCGATCGGACCTACAATGTCAGTACCCCAACACTCAAATGGCCATGAGGCCAATGTAAAGTTGTTAGTGGAGGACCACACCATGCACCTGACACTGATGGCATATCCTAGCTACATCCATATAATTTATAATCATCTAAGGCTAGTAGTATCCAAGTCTTTTGATCTTCATCTTCATCTCCAGACCGGATTGATATGCTCCCTGTAGACCTGATGCACCTTAGTTACAATGCCATAGGCTTCATGTTTATCCAAACAACGTAACCACATTTGGTTAAAGGACGAAGTGGTGTCATCAATAGAGCATAGAGAGAGCTCTTTATTTCACATGAGCTTGTGACTTTTTCTTGAGGTAGTTTTTGGTGTTCAAGTAATCTATGAATGGTTGCCTCCAATCCCAGCTCCTTGTCCATTTTGGCAACAATCTCCCCTTCAAGAGAAAGTCTCTTGATGAGTTTTCATCAATAAGGGATATGACTTGTCTATTTTGGACCTTATTGAAATGGACTCATCTTAGAACATGCCAACTCTTTGGCAAGTTTGTTCAAGGCATCTACCTCTTGTGTTCTCTACCCTTGTAGATGGTGACTTTGGGAATGGGCCAACTTCATGGTATACCTTAGTAATGATGAAGCTTGGGTTTGAGAACCTAGGAGACAATTTGGTTGATGACCAACTAAGAATCCCTAAAGATGTTGAAGCTCTTGACACTAACTGTGATGGCTAACTCCAGACCGACAATTAAAGCCTCATACTCAGTTTCATTGTTGGTGCAGGGGTTGGAAAGATAGTATGGGAATCTCATCATATTGTGGTTTAGAGTTAGAAGAACTATTCCTGACCTTGCCTTTCTTGGAGAATAGATGGTGCTTCACCTTTAAGAGAATTAGCACCATCAAAATACATCTCCCATCGGTGGTTATGGCCTCCCTAAGTTCATGATTGTTCATCGGAGATCATCACTAAGCGAGAATCAGGAGTGTGTCTACAAGAAATTTGGTGCCATCCTTTATCACATGAGGAGGTACAAATGCTATCAAACTACAAGAGTATCATGGACCAACGAGCCAAACAGCTAGAAAGCATTGGTAATGTCATGAGATACTATAGCAAATTGGTTCAGGAGATCAAGTTCACCTTATGAGAAAGAATATAGTGCCGTAGGTTATGAGATGTAAAGATTAAAGCTAGGCAATGTTTCTCAATAGGTGGATAGTTTGGTTCAATAGGAATCAAACGACGACTGGGGTAGTAGAGAGTGCTCTCCTTTCTTTCATCATTGGCTTGGGCCAACAGAGCACCGAGAGAGTCATCCAATGCAGCAGTGTAAAGGATGAGTGGTTCACTAGGATAGAACTGGCGCGACTTCACCACTCTTTGATATCTTTAAAAGCATGCTGTCAGTTAATCATCCCACTTGAACTTGGTATCCTTTTTGACAAGTGCTGAAAATAGTTTGCATCTCCCTAATAGGTTTGAGATAAAGCGTCTTAGATATGCCAGCCATCCTCGAAAGGATCAAAGTTGAGTTAAACTCTTCGGAAGTGGCATTTCTAAGATAGCTTTAATCTTTTCAGATCTATTTCTTCTATTCCCATGTTGAACCAAGGAATTTTCTGCACTCAATGAGGGATTCATTTTGAGGTTATATTATCTTAACCATTTAAAACTACTCTCAAGTCAAAGAGTGGTCTTCCTTTTCTAAGCTTTTGACTACTAGATCATCAGCAAACTCAATGATGGATGAGTTTGTTGAAGATCGAGTCATATTGTATGTAGCCGCATTTTTTAAGGATGGCATGACCCTATAATAAAAGATTTGATTGGGGTTTGAAAAGTAGTGTTTCTTTCATCTTAGAGACATCTTTGATTTGGTTATAGCTAGATGACCCATCCATGAAAGAAGACTACATGAGATGAGGTGTCCACTTGGTATAGAGAAAACTCATCCTTAAGATATGCCTTATTTAAGTCCCTAGATGTTCTTCTTCTTAACTGGGATGACGCTAGTTAATCAGTTAGGATATTTTTCTTCCCTGATGAAACTAGCATCAATCAATTTCTTGACTTTAGAAATGATCTGTTGTTTAATTTCTAATTGTATACACCTAGGAGCTTGCTCAATAGGGGTAATGTTAGGATCTATTTCTAGCTTATGAACTCTACGTAGGAGATAATTCATTTTATTCATAACTCCATGATGAAGCGTCTTTAAACTCGGTTAATAGCCTACTAAGTCATTGGTTTCTTCTTCATTCATGAATGTATGTCGAGGATTTTCTTATCCGAGGTTGATTTCTTTAAGCTTGTCTAATGGTGAATGAATCTCCTCTTCAAATTCTGGTGGTGCCTCTTTGACTCGAAGATCATCTAGATCATCTGAGGTTTCTAAACACCTATTCTCATAAGAGTTAGGGATATGTGAGAAGAATCTATCAGATTCCAAATGGTTGGTAACAACTAGGCAATAATCTTCATTGATCGACCCTATCGAATCCTAGTCCTCTTGATTGTGCTTCTCTATATTGTTCCATAGCTTTTTTGAAGTATTCTAATCTTGTGTGAGGAACTAAACCTTTCTATATAAGATTTTGAACACAAGGTGAGTAAAAGTCAAAAGATAATTCCATTAATTCTTTAAAAGTATCCTCCTTAAGCTCTACATCAACTTCAGGGCTTGAGAATGATGATCCCAAAAATAACTTCTTCTACTTCATGTCACTAGGAGACTTAGGGACTTCCTTAACTACTAAACCTTCAACTTTCTAAGAGATGTGGTAGAGCTAAGGTTCCCAACTACTAATAGTTTCACATAAACTAGATTCAAATACTTTGCTTTGCTTGGAGGCATGGTCTTTCTCTGGTCACCTCCAATGGAACCGAGAGGGGTTGGGTACTAATATAGACTCATCCTCGAGATTCCAAGTCTATGTGAATAGTAGGGTACTCTATGAACTGGAACATGACCTCTATTGGTGAGGCCAACTAGGGTCTCCCACCTCTGGAACTACCTCATTTACGCCTCTGCCTCACTGGAGGTTGAGCCATGTCCATGTGATGGAATGAATGGAATGGAATGTGATATCTTGATCTATTTCTTCTTCAATTCCCTTTCTTGTTCACTTGGACTTTTTTATTTTCTTTTCATTTTCTTTTATCTTTTCTTTTGCTTCATTTTCTTCTTTTGTATTGCATTTGAATTTTGTCCAAGTTTCATGAGAAAGGGGTATTTTGAGGAAGATAGTAGGTCACATCCTCATAAATCTCAACCTCTCTAAAATGGCTTTTCATCTCGTTGAACGTATTCAATTCCATCTTTTTTGAACTTGATGATGCGATGAGGATGGACGATCTTGTTCGATGTATCCAAGGCCTACCAAAAGCGGAATGAAGTATTCAAATAAATGATGTAGAACTTGGCTTGATCTTCCATCACCTATCTCCAAAGGTAACACTATAGAACCTAAAGCCTCACCTTGATCATTGAATCCTCTCAACATCATCTATCTCAGTGTAGAGATGTCGATCTTCAAATAGGCAAGGTCTTTAGACTCATAATGTTCATGATGCACCAATCCACGAACCTAGAATTGAACCTCCATGTCATTTGTGATATAGGGGAAAGGTTGTGCTCCAAGTCCCCCAGAAGAAGGTCTTCATCTATGAAGGTAATCCCTTGGGCTTATTTTGCATAATGTGCTTCCTCACCTATAGTGACCAGCTGAGTTAAGCATATCTTAGGATCAAGGAGGGTCTTAATTAGTGAATTCCTCATCTCTTTTGTTAAGACAAGTGCATCATATATGCTTAGCTCTTAGATGGAAACTTTCTCAGATGAGAAAGGATGTTGTAGTACACCTTCAACTGGTCTTCCACAAATATATCCAAGGGTGGAGGGCTTCTCAATCTTTAGTACCAATGACTTGTTTGCCTCTATCTTGAGGTGCTGCCCTAGGAGGTAGAACCTTACCACTACGGAGGTTGACTTCGGTGATCTCTTGAGGCAAGATGGTGGAAGGTTCTACATGCTTTCTCACCTACAACTTCTCTATGGGACCTCATGAGATGATTCCAAGTCTATCTCAAGGTGAACCATAGTATTGAGTTGGAAAGTCCAACTCAATCAAAGAGGAAGATCAGAATTATTATAGTTATTTAGACTTGAAGAGTTATCATTAGGAATAGAAGAAGATAACCCATCGTGACACAAATGTAATTCAAACTAGCTTTATTCTTCAATTTCTTGGAATTATTTGGAGGTACAAAGTAAATTAAGTGGTAAGGGATTTGATGCCCTTATCATACAAGAGTTCTACTAGTAGAAAAAAAATAGAAGAGCTAGCTAAATGGAAGAAGTCATCTGTGGAAGCGAACTGAAGGCTAGATTTGGTGCGCTATGGGCTATCTTGGGCCAACACATGCTGCTGTTGCTGCTATTGAGCTTCCACTTTCCTAGAGTTGGCACTAGAAACTTGCAAACCTTCCTTGGTGTTAGAGGTTTGAGCTGACTCAGGCACCAGCAAGGAAAGCTTCTTATTCTTCTAAATAATTTTCTTAGAGGTTTTAGATGAAGAAATGTCTCAACCTTCTTTAGTTTTGGTAGGATCACACATGTGTCCCCAAGGATTACCCTAATGGAACTAGAAGGTTGTTCCAAGGTATTCCTTTGGGATACAACACCAATCTTGAACTGTTCAAGCCAATCCTTGAATGTGAAAGCAATCCTCCAAAATGTGGCCTAGCATGGTGGTAAGGGAAAAGTTTGGATCATGACTTTTCCTACTTCTCTCTGTCTCTAGGCTTAGTGAAAATCAGTTTCTTTAAGAGATTCTTAAAGATCTTGATTACCTCCCTCTTAAAGAATAAGGTTTTATTTAACTTATCTAAAAGAGTAGGTGGATCGTACTGCATGGATATGCATTGGTGGTGGTATGGTGAGGCGTTGGTTATGGTGGAGGTGGTAGGGCCTCAGTGTGGCAAGGAGGTGGAGGCTACTAAGGTCATGGTCTCTTGGAGTGATCTCTAGCTAGTTGCTTCCCTCTTATCAACCACTCTACTATCCCCGGCTTCTTCTCATAGACCTTCTGGCTTCTAAGGCTGATCTTGAAAAGGCAACTTTGGCCTCTCTTTAGACTAGCCTTGTTGATTAGCTTCTCAAATATCTTGATAGTGAAGCCCTTAAGCATGAAGGTGATCGGCCATGGATATTCTTCAAGAGAATCTCAATGGCATCTGTTAAGCGTAGTTCACACTTCATACACATATGCCATCAAAGAATATAATCAACAAAAGGGACTCGGGGTAAGTGCTACAATGAGATCACCTACATAACCCTTTCTTTGAGCTCCCAATAAATCTCTTGATGAAGAGTTGCTCTAACTCAACAAATGTCTTTCTTGAACCATTAGTTCAACATACCAATCAAAAGTAATACCCTAGGAACAAAAGTAAGAGTAAAACATGTTGCCACTACGTTGTAACAATGCCCACTATGTGTGCCGGGTTTTCACTGCCATCAAAGCTTTTAAAGGAAAGAGGCATGAAACCCTTGGGATATTGGATAGCATCAAATTATTTTGGGTAGGGTCTACCCTTTGGAACCGATGATCCTCCCCAGGCTTGAGCCAAAGCTTCTTCACTTGATGCTCAACCATGGATTTTATGTCCTTTTCTTGTATGGAGGTACTTTCCACTACCTTTTTATATAGGCTAGTGCTACCTTGCTCAACGAGAGGTAGAGTATTGACTGGGTCCAAGATATGCTCTAACTTAGGTGATGTAGTAGGATGAACTAAAGGGGCTTGTTTACTGAAACGCTAACAAGTCCTCTAATTGATGCGCCATCCTATCAATCTCATCCTTCCTCAACTAATGTCGAGGTGGTGATTTATGTCTCCATCAACCTCATCACCTTCCATGGCTTGTTGTTGTTCCCCAGAAGAGATCCCCTAGTGTCAACCATGCAGACTCCAGCTAAATCTCCCATCAAGTCATCTTCATTGGGATCAAAGCTGACTTTCTCTTCATCTGACCAGTCATACCCCAAGATCTCCTTCTTCTTCATGAAATAATGTGCAACTATCTCATCTAAGAAATGATATATCTAAATAGGTACAAATAGTTTAGGATGACCAGTGTGATCACTATCATGCACTGAGAAGCACCAAACCTCTTTCACTTGGAGAGTCAATCTGTGTGGAATACTCACTGGATGAATGACACTCCTAGACTTCTTACTATAGAGGGAAACAATCCTAGGATGTTCCTCCATGCTGGATTTCATCTGGAATATCTAAAATCATCACCATCTCCACATTGTATGGGAGTTGGTGAAGGGATGACCATGATGTTTTCCTCCTTCACACCACCACTAGGTAGAAGGTCAGGGGAGCTTGACCCTACCATTGGGTGGTGTAGAGTAGGATCCTTGGCCATAGCCGGATCACCCGGGTGCATTTTCCGGATGCCTTCATGGCCTTAGATGGAATGGGAGATGCTATAACCTAAACTGGTGATGGCAGATGAGGGGTAGAGTAGTGTGGCAGAGACACCATCGACTCTTTATGCACAAGAGCTGCCCTCCTGTGGTGGCTAGTCCCAATGAGAAGGATACTATATATTATGGTGGGTAGCGGCTGGAAAATCAATCAAAAAAAGTGGGCGGTTGAACCTCACTCACGTGGTATGTATGGGCCTCACAAGCCCTCTCCCATTTGTTTCCACACCCTATGGGGATAGATCAAAGATCAACTGTGTCCATCGAGCTCATGCTCCACCTACACGCATAGATTGATGAGAGACGTGACCTCACACTCTGGTATGCAAAGAGGAGGTGATGAATGGATCCTCGACATCCTATCTGATCTAGAGAGGGATGGGTTTTCTCTGTAACGGTGGTGAAGTGATAATGAACTCATCCATGTGATCCTGCGCCTCCTCTCTAGCTATCTGGGTGTATGCAGCTTGATCATGCATTCTATATTCCAACATTAGTAGGATGGGAGGAGGAGACCCATACTCAAATGTAGGGGGAGGCAAGCCCTGAGACCAGGGAGCCTTACCTTGGGTACAGATGGTAGGTAGCCCCTGGCAACATGAGGAACTGGGGTGAGAACTGGTTGGTACTAGAATGTAACAAGTGAGTTTGTGGTACTACCATTTCCTCTTTTCTGAGGAGACATCAGTGGAGGGAGTCAATCCATGACCGGCCCTGGTCATTGTTGGCTAGTGAGGGGAGTGCCCTCACAAGTAATCAGCTCCCTCAAATCCGACCAAAGTGAATCGGATATGGTCTAGGTGGGAAGTTGGCTTGATCTAAAGCTAAATCCATACCATGGGGAAGGTAAAATAAACTTAGAACGCCATTTCAATAGTAAAGAGAATTGAACTACTGCAATTAAAGATCTTGTGAGAAATGAATTTGTATCATTTCTATCTATAGATTTTGAATTTTGAATTTGAAAATTTGAACCCACATCCAACAACTTGGAAGTGTTAAGTGGGGTTCAAATGGATTTGAAGATTGATTGAAAGAGGAATTTGAATATGAATCCAACTTCAACAAATTTAGGTATGTTGATATATGGATTCAAAATTTTTGATAAAGATGCTTCCATAGGTTTATGTTTGTTTGAATTTAAAATTTTGATTTGAGGACCCTTTCCTTTAATTTATTTGGGTATGTTAAAGTAAGGGTCAAATTGATTTTGTTTTGTTTGATTGTTTTGAAATTTCACTTAACAAATTTAGGTATGCTAAGTAAAATGTTTGAGAAAGTGATTTCTTTTGTGAATTTTGTTTGTTTTGATTTTGGAAAATTTGGAATTCTTAGCAAATTTAGGTATGCTAAGTGAAGAACCCAAGTGTGTTTTGTTTAATTTTTTGAAAATAGGATCCTAGCAAATTTAGGTATGCTAAGGAAATCCTAAGTGTTTCATTTTATTTTGATGTTTTGATTTTGAAAAGGTAGGATCCTTAGCAAATTTGGTATGCTAAAATCCTAAGTGTTTCATTTATTTTGATTTGTTTTGAAAGTGGACACTTTAAAATTTGGTATGCTAAAGATGAAGTCCCACTTAATTTTATGAAATGGAAATTTCACTTAGCAAATTTGAAAATCCTAAATGATGTGTTCAAACTTTTGTTTGATTTATTTTGGTTTTGAAAATGGAAACTTCTCCTTAGCAAATTTGGTATGTTAAGGAAAGAAGTTCCAGAGTGTGTTTGAAAATTTTGTTTTGACTTTGGAAACTTCACTTAGCAAATTTGGGTATGCTAAATGAGGTTCCAAGTGTATTTGAAAATGTTTGATTTTGAGTTTGAAGACTTCACTTAACAAATTTGAGTATTCTAAATGAAGTTCCAAATGTGTTTAGAAAATTTTGATTTTGAATTTGGAAACTTCACTTAACAAATTTGAGTATATTAAATAAAGTTCCAAAATGTGTTTTGAAAATTTTGAATTTTGAATTTGAAGACTTCACATAACAAATTTGGGTATGTTAAATAAAGTTTCAAATATTGTTTGAAAATTTTTAAAACATGATTGTTGATTTTTGATTTTGGATTTGGAAACTTCACATAACAAATTTGATTATGCTAAATGAAGTTCTAAAAAATGTTTTGAAAAATTTTGTATTTTGATTTGGACTTCATCAAATTTGGGTAAGTGAAGTTACAAATGAGAATTTTAAGTATATGATTCTTTAAGTTTTAAATTTTTTTTTGAAAGAGAGGACTTCCATTGAACACATTTGGGTATGTAGAATGGAGAACAATCTTATTTTTAAAATATGAAATTTTTGTTTTTTGTGTAACTGTTGCTTTTGAAAGAGATGAATTCCAACTTAATTATATGTGGGACATGTTTAAGTGGGATTTTCTAAATAATATTTCTTTTTTACTTGAATGAAATCTTCATTTAATAAATTTGAGTATATTAAATAAAGATGTTCATGTGTGCTTTTTGAAAATTTGATGATTATGATTTTGATTTTTGGAAAGATGATTGCTCATTTTATTTTGAAAATGAAATATTCATCAAAGTGAATTGAAAGAAGATGTTCATTTGTGCTTTTGAAAAATGTTATTAGTTTTATTTTTTTGAAAATCCCTACATGTAGCAATTATGGGAATTGTTAAATGAGGGTGGAAAATTTTTTATTAAGTAAATTTTTGATGATTTTTGAAAAGCAAAGTTCTTATAGAGAATTTATTTTATTTCTATTATTTTAGGAATGAACCTTTCCTTATCATGAAAATGATAAGGAGGAAGTTTTAAGATGTTTCTTTTATTTAGATCTTTTATTTTACTCATTGGAGAACTCAACGGGGTTTTAAGACCAACAAGGAATGCAGCCTAAAACCTAAAGATTTGGCTAACTCAACTTAAGAATGAAATGAGCTAACGGAAAAGAAGATAGTCTTGGATTCATACCAAGTACAAACCCACTATCAATACTCAAAGACAATGATCATTTACCAAAGATAGAGAGAGGAACCATCCCTAGCGGAGTCGCTAGGAAAATTTATGGAGAAAAATTTATATGGTAAGTCACCTTCAAATCTGTTAGGAGAAATGAAAGAGGCAAGGCATATAGAAATTCATCTTTTAAGGACACCACACAGATCCACAGATGTACTTATTCAGGTGAAAGGGTATGTCATCAATAAAATAATGTACTATCTTGAAAGATTGAAGTCACTACCCTTTAATGGACTTAATCACCTCAATAAGGACCGCAAAGATGATGTGATAATATGAGATTCTTCCCTACTTTACATGGAAAAGTAAAATAGGGTTTATTTTAAATTAGGTTCATTAAATTCCTATAGGCAAGTCCCCATAGTTAATTATCCCCATTCCTTAGGAAAACTCTCAATTAAGGTAAATGATTATCTTTGAAGATTTCAATAGGAAAAGATTATCAATCAACTGGTTTATTTTTGAAGATCAAATGGGACTGATCAAAGGAGAGAGTTATTATCGAAACCAAAATGGAAGATAAGTAGGAGATGCCCACGATGATGGGAAACTTGGTGAACATCTAGAACTATCATATAATTGGGCTTTACATTTTTTGAAATTGATTTGATTTATTTGTGTTGAATTTTTTATTAAAAAATTTAGGACTTATGATTCCTTAACACAAGATTAAGAAAATGCCAAAAGAGGTGAGGAATTATGCTTATAGCCCACAAAGGAGAGAAGCAACCTCAGAAACTAAATCTATGGAGCTTTGTGAGGGCCGAAAGCATAACCTAAATCTAAGGCAAAAATGGGTAATTTATTTGCCTCCATAAGAGAGGACAAACTAACTGACAGCTTGGACTTACCTGGGGTGGCGCCAACTAACTTCTCCTATGATTTTAAATACATGTACGAAAGTCTTTATGCTTATACAAGATAGCTAGGCTATTATTTATTTAGAAAGAGACTAGGTCCTTAAACTCACTCTCTAAAGAGACTAGATCATTTAAAGGGACATGGTTCAAATGACCTAAATCTAATTTAAATTTAAATGTTATTTTCATTTCATTTTGGAAAATTATTTTGACGTTAATAGATTTATATGATTAATGCATGAAATAAGTTATTGGCCAAAATCAACGAGACAAGAGGAGGTGAGTTTCCACCATGGCTCTCAAAGGTCAAGCCAAGTTTCTCTAAAAAAGGTGGAAGCCCTCCAATCAAGAGTGAAATAAGATGCATTTGTGCATGATATTATAAAAGAAATGCTCATCCAGTTAAGGGGTTGCTAATTCTTTTATCTTGATTTTAAACCTAAGCTTTAGATGAGGTTATGGGTTATTTAAATTTTATTTTGAGTTATTAAGTTAAAAGATATTTTTTTTCTAAAGAGCCTAATACACATCCAGCCATACATAAAGCAAGGAAAAACTAGGAAAAGCATGCCACTTAATGCAAAAGCTAAATAATCATCAATCAATTTATAAAGCTAATCACAAAAGAATAAAAGGTCATTGTGGTGCACCACCGCATAAATCTAAAATATCAAATGAAGCTATACCCTTATACAACCTAGATTACAAATGAATTACATTACAATTAAGCAAGGAACTCATTGTTATGGGAGTCTTCAAGCTTTATTTCTTCTGTCTTCTTTTCTTCTTTCTTCTTTTTCTTTGGTTTTTTTCTTTGGATGGTTGGAAGGTAGATGCTCCAAGGCTTCACATGGTACATAATATAGGATCTTATGACCAAGACTCATCCTAATCCCCATAATAATCATTCTCAAATCTTAATTGTACAAATTTACATGAAAAGGAAAAGTGGAAATCTAACTAACACTTACAAAGGTTAGCTAAAACAAACCACATAAATTCTAAGCATATATTGACTCTATCACCCCACACATGGGTGACTAAGTCCACCCTATGATTATGCTTAGGGTATAAAGCACCTGCAAGCAAAAGTACATTTATATTTTATTTATGATACTCTTAAGCACAATTCCCCTCAAAAAAATAGTTAGCCTAAGAGCATCCTACCATTCATATCATACACCCTAACATCCGCCTAAAATATATATCATAAAATAAATCAAAACATCAAACCATGTACCCAATCTAATCTAAAGCTAGAAGGTGACTTAGTTAATGTGTGTGCTTTGAAGGTTTGTGTGGTATGCTTAGCTATGGCTTTAGGTTCAAATTTTCCAAGTGTGAAAATATGTTCAACTTAGAGGAGGGTTTCATTTAAGTTGTTTAATTATTTTTGATTTTATTTCATGTTTTGTTTTGGTTCAAGAATCCTACAATTAATTACTAAGTTATGAAGAGAGGGAAAAGAAGAGAACTTCTTTCCTTCCCTAACGTAAGTAATTTCTAAAGTAGGTTCACATTTTAATTGCTTTAGGTGAATGTTTTGATTAAATCTTTAATTAATCCTAAGTTTAGATGAACTCTAGACAATCCTATCTATAAAGAAAGGTATTTTAAGATTAAATAAAATGAATTAAAATTCACATAACACACATTACTTCTTTTCCCAACATATATAACATCCATATGGATGGACCCTAAGCATATCTATACATATAAATGAGAGTATTTAACATACTTTATGATGCATACTAAGTAATCCATTTAAGAAAATTTGGAAGTTGAATATGCATGATTTTTCTTAAGTAGAAAGGGTTTCTTTATCCAAATTTCACATACACACATGAAGGAAAGAAAGATAAGTGAGTACATTGTTAACCAAAGGTGTAAGATACAAGACCTACTTAGGGCTATTTAAAGCCTCACAATCTTGGGGTTGTCCAAACTAATATACCACTTTCTTTTTATACAAACATGTGTATAAAAGAAATGAAATGAAAATGAAGAATACAAAAGTTGTATTAATGGATTCATTTAGTTTATGCAATTTATGTATGAAAGTATAGGCATCCCTTCTTAGGTGATAGCGTAGGGATGAATAGGATATAGAATTAGATGAGTATTAGGTCCTTTTCAAATGAACCATATATTTCACCAAATTCCTATTCAAAACTATACCAACATAAGAGAGAAAGGGAACCTATGTTAAGCATACCTTTATAATCTTTCACATGCAAGCTCATAATTAAAATATAAGTAGCATACTTTCAGATTTGGTATTTGATTTATATGTTTTGAAAAATAATTTGGATTTAGTAGTGATAATTGGCATTCATATTTTTACTTTAGCCAACACATGCAAATTTTACATTAAGCAAACAATTTCATTTTTAAACTTGAATTTGAAAAATATGATGCATGAAACAACATGCCATACAAATTTAACATATTGGGGAAAGATTCAAAGCAATGAAAGCATGTAAACAAGTTCACTTCACTTAAATCCTAAAGGCATTCTTATAGAATAAGAAAGTTTAAAATAAAGCATAGTGATTTCAATGTGATTTTTGTTTAGTTTGGAATTTGATTTAATTATGAAAAGGTGAGTCTGTTCCTAAGCCATTCCCACATGTGTTTGATATTTTGTTTAATTTTCAGATAATTAGATCCATTTTTATGCATTAATTTGGTTATGGTATAAATTAAGTAACTTAATTAACCCTTACCTACACCACCTTAAAATAATTAACCAAATAATTATGAGCCAATGAGATGACATAAAAAAAACTCACAAAGAATTTTAACTTGTAATAAACCTAATAAGAAAAATGCCTAATGCAATTTGGCTTATAATTAAGGTTAATTAAGCTAAGGGGTCTAGCTTAAGTAATTTCAAAACACCTTTTCACACATATGAATTGGGTTTTAATTTCCTTAATTAAACTTAGGTTATTAAACACCCAGCATCTACCCAAAGTAGATTAATTAAGTTCAAAAATTTTTAGAAATTTTTAGAAATTAATTATGGGGATATTTAATGAATTAACCCTTAATTAAGAGGGGATTAAGGAAAGAAGGGGTTTAGGGAATAGCTTAGGGGAAATACCCCAAAATTATTCCATAAGCCTTCTACTTACTTGATCTGACCTTAATCAACCCTAATCATGGATTAAAATCCCTAATCCCACCTTAATTACTTTAATTATATAAGGAGGGTAGTTAAGAAATCCATATGAATTCTTCTAATTAAGCCTTCAATAAATCCCAAGAAAATTAGGGAGGCAAAAGTCATGCCTAAAACATACCCTAGAAGATTAAGATTAATCATAGGCTTAATTAAAAGGTAATTAGCCAAATGAAGTTTCCAATAAAATCCAAAATAAGACTAAATTATGATTCAAAACCCATTAAAATTAATTTTAAAATAT
This sequence comes from Cymbidium sinense, assembly GCA_021442155.1. Taxonomy (NCBI): domain Eukaryota; kingdom Viridiplantae; phylum Streptophyta; class Magnoliopsida; order Asparagales; family Orchidaceae; genus Cymbidium; species Cymbidium sinense. The sequence goes on from CM038231.1 coordinate 75,605,652, forward strand.
TCTAGGTTGAATTATCTTTCCATAGGATTTTATTTCATATTTTTTTGAATTTTATTGTGAAGTAATGAATTTTAGAAGATCCTTAGATTAATTAGAAATAATTAAAACATCCTAACTAATCCTATAGCTCAAGGCATGCCGCATGGTGGCGGCAACCAACGTGCTTTACACACGTCGTGGAGTGAGCCACTGACATAAGTTGTCAAATCCAAAAGGCAGTTGATGGAGGATGTGCTTTGATCTCGACCGTCCGATGAAAGATCGAATGATGAGAGATCCCCCCACAGTTTTTATAAACGTGTGTTTATCTCTGTTGTCCTTCTAAAATGTGCAGATGGATGGCCAGAGATCTATCCCTACCAATCTCTACAAAAAATGGAGACCATCCACCTTTGCAGCCATGGTCTGAGCTCGATTGAGCTCAGATTGAATTGGAAATCAACCCACACCATCTCAAGCCAAAGAGCGGCACATCCAATGGTGGGATTCACTTGAATTGAAAATTTTCTTCACAAGGATGAACACCTCCTATGCTAGGTGGTAGAAAAATCCCATACCTCACTAGTGCTCGATTCCATTGGAGGAGCTTCACCCTGCGTGATGAAGCTGTGTTAGAAGAATGAGCTGTTGAGGTTGAGTGTAGATCTCTATGGACCAACTCCTCCTTAGCTTTCTTGCAGCCTTGATCGAGCTAGCCTTCATCTTACATTGGGAACTTGAAAGAGAGCTTGGGTGCACACGATTTGCCTCTCTGATGGAGTGTGTAAAGGGGATTTGGTGAAAATTGAGTATGGTGAAAGTTATCTCTTCAATTTTCCTCCCATATTTTCACTATTCAAAAATCAAGGATTGGAACATGGCTAGAGCTCAAGAAATCTAGGGATCACTCTCTGATGGCTCCTTACTCTCTCTAGTACTCAATCGAATATGGAATTGCATAATTCAGATTAAATTAGGGGGAGTATATCTCCCCCTTGAAAGATCAGATGGTCGTAAGCCATTGTGTCATTTTGATCCAATTGATCATAATGGAAAGGTTGTTTTAGCTGTTAGGAGTGTGCACATGATTAGTTTGAGGCTTTGAGTGAATTGCCAACCTCCCATGTGCCTGAATTTGAGTGGAAGAGGGAGTTTGAATTTGGAGTTTTGACTCATGGGGTCGGCTTTGGTCTAGGGACCAATTGGGCTGACCCAAACCCATTGGGTTGGGTGCACCACTCTCCATTAGGCCCCCTTGAGCTATTAAGAGAGCATCAAGTGGATATGAAGAGGGTATGACTAAATTAGCCATGGATTGAGCCAAAATCTGTTCTATGGCCTAGGGGTAGAATGGTCATTTTATTGATTTTTCACTTTGGATATGTTTGGTATGTGGAGAAACTAGGTTTCACTAAGTTTCATGAGATTTGGAATTCATTTGATGGGATTGGCTCATGTTGACCCATTTAGGTCAAATGGATCAACTTGGGTCAAGTTAATAAATTGGGTCAAATTAAGGTGGGTCAAGTTCATACGACCATTTGAAATATTTTGGTGGCTTTGGTTTGATTCAATTTGGAATAGTTTTGAATTTGGCTCATATGACTTCATTTAGGTCAAATGGGTCAAGTTGACCTATTTGACCCATTTGACCTATTTGGGCTAGGTCAAGGGTAGGTTTAGTTTTGGTTAGTCATATGGAGTGGATTGGTATCTTTGTTTCCAATCAATTTTGGTTATGTTTAAATTTGGCTCAACATGACCCTTGTCATGTTGGGTCTAAGGTCAATTGGGAAGGTTAGGTCTAGTTGGCCAATTGAAGTTTCACAAGTGATTTGGAATGAACTTGACCCATTGGTTTGAATCAATTTAGCTTAGATCAAGTTTTAACACATTTTGACTTTTTAGGTCAAGTTGGGTCAAGTGGCCAATTGGACTAGGTTAGGCTCAAATGTTAGCTTGGTCAAGTTCAAATATAGGTCATGAGTGAACCTAGATCAATGGTTTCAATCAATTTGGCCTATGGTGGAATTTGGCTATGTTAGATTTCATTTTGGGCTAAGTGTTGACTTATCCTTAGGTTTGGCTTGGTTTGACCCAATTTGGTTGGTTGATCATCTCATGATGATTGTTGATAATATTGAGAGGCATAGATTAGGTTGGTTCAATCCAATTTGGTTAGGATTAGAATTTATCTCATAAGGGTACTTTAGGTCACTTTGGTCAAGTGAGCCTAAGTGAGTCAAATGGCTTAGTAAAATCTTGATTTGAACTTGATTGACCTTGTATATGGACTTATGATTGAAATATAAATCCATTTACAAGTGGTTTAAAGTCAAATGGGTTTTGATCCATTTGACAATTTCATATTCAAAGGAAGAATATGAAGGACTTTAGGGTTTATTTTTTTTGGCTTGGGTTTTGATTGAGTGATTGAAGTTTGTATTTATATATGGGCTCATGATTATAGGTTTGATTGAATCATGCGAGAAAATCAAGAGTTTGGCTTGATTTAAAAATGATTTGGCTAACTTTAAGATTTTTATTTGAAAGGCCTAGATTGGATTTTGAGTGGATTTGAGTTTGATTTTTTGGGAATTGGTTTTGATTGTTTGAATTTATATTTTATTTATATATGTGAATATAAATGAGAATATAAATGGATCATGAGAAAATTTGAAGGATTTGAAGTGGTTTAATCATGATTTGGGCTAAGTCCATTAAGAAAGATTTAAAGGACTTAGGAAAATTTTAAATTGAGAATTTAATTTGAGGGTTTGATTTGATTGATTTATATTTATATTTCAATTATATATGTGAATATAAATGAGAACCTAAATGAGTTTTGAGAAAATCCCATGAGTTTGAATTAGTTTGATTGAGGTTTTGGATAAGTCGTTTAATGGAAAATTAAAGGACTTAGAAAAATTTCATGAATTGATTTTTGAATTTTGAGTTTTGTTTGATTGGTTTGAATTTATATTTTATTTATATATGTGAATATAAATGAGAATATAAATGGATTATGAGAAAATCTCAAAGATTTGATTTGGTTTTTTTATCCTAATTTTGGTTAAGTTCTTAAGGAAAGATTAAGGACTTAGGAAGATTTGAACCTAGGGATTTTGATGAATTTTGATCATAGGTTTCAATCATAGATTTCAATCATGAATTTCAATCATATGGAGTTGATTTGAGTTTGGAGAAATTCAATAAGTTTGACTTGGAGTTTGACTTAAAAGAAAGAAAGTGAGGAATGGTTTAAGCTAAGGGTAGGCAATTTTCCTAACACCCCTAAGGCATGACCTATTCCCATGGCTAACTCTTCCAAATCTTTAGAGTTAGGTTGAGTGTCCACCTAATCACTAAATGTGTCTTAAGATTAAGGAGCTCTTAAAATCTAAGAGGAGTCTTATGTCTAAGATGGAGGGGCTGAGAGCTCATTCTAAAAATGAGGTCAACATGGACATTACCTCATCTGATGGGTCTTTTCTTTCGTGGATGGTTCATTTGGATATAATGAAATAAAGATGGCACCTGAAGATGAAAATAACACTGCCTCTAAAACCTTGATTAGAATTTATTGCTCTAAGGTCATGCCTTTCTGCCTAAAAATTGCTATCGCCACATACCAGCGGGACATGACCCGAATCTTTGATGAACTCATTCATCACCAAGTCGAATGCTACGTTGATGATCTCATAGTCAAGAGAAAAGATAAGAAAGACCATCTCTTCAACTTGAGAGTATTTTTCAAATAGTTAAGATAATATAACCTTAAAATAAACCCTCTGAAGTTTCCTGAGTTTGTTGTCTAACATCATGTAATCAAAATAGACCCGAAGAAAACTAAAGCCATATTAGAAATGCTATCCCTTAAAAGTCTAACTCTTAGATCATTCCAATGGCGTGGCATATCTAAGATGCTTTATATCCAACCTATCAAGAAAATGCCAACCGTTCTCAACACTGGTAAAAAAGGATGCTAAGTTTAAGTAGAATGACCAATGCCAAAGATGCCTATCATAAGTAGTACCTCATGTCGCCACCAGTGTTAACCACCCTAATCCCAAAGAGAGCTACTAATACTCTACACTACTGTATTAGATGATTCCCTTGGGGCTTTGTTAGGCAAATCCAATGACAAAGGGAAATAGAATGCAGTTTACTATCTCAACCATCATCTAATCCCTATTGAAACAAACAATCCACCCATTGAGAAGCATTGCTTATCTTTAATCTTTTCATCCTAAAAGTTTTGACATTATATGCTTTCTCATAAAGTAAACTTGATTTCTAGAATCAATCCACTATAATATCTCATGGCATGATCGATGCTATCCAGATAGTTGGCATGATGGTGTATGATATTATCACAGTTTGATATCACTTTTGTACCCCTCCATGCGGTGAAAGGACAAGTACTAGTAGATTTCTTAATAGCACACCCACTTCTTACTAATTCTCTCTTCAATGATGATCTTCCCTATGAACAAATCATAAACTTAGGGGATACTAACATTCACTACTGTGAGATGTACTTTGATGGAGTGGCTTCTTATCAAAGAGGAGAAGAATCATAATCTACTCTTCCAGGAAAGGTAGGGGTAGGAATAGTTCTCCTAACACCAGACCGTGATATGATGAGATTCTTATATCATCTATTCGATCCTTGCACTAATAATGAAGATGAATATGAGGCTCTGATTATCGATCTAAAGTTAGCCATTTCTCTAGGCATCCAGAACAACAACATCTTTGGGGATTCTCAACTAGTGGTCAACCAAATCACTGGGTCCTTTAAGGTCCTCAAGCCCGCTCCATTACGCCATAAGTACATCATGGAGTTGTTGGCCCAAATCCTAGAAGTTACCATCTACAAAATTCCCCGAGGAGAAAATGCCATAGCGGATGCCTTAGCCAAGCTCACCAAGGATTTGGCATGTCTAGAAGATGATTCCATATTAATAGAAGTTCACAATAGGCAAGTGCTACCTTTTATTGATGTTGAACTCATCGATAAATACTCTCTTGAAGGAGAGGTTGCCATTGCGATAAAGGATGAAGAATTGGATTGGAGGCAACCCTTCATTGATTACTTAAATAAAGGCAAACTACCTTAAGAGAAGTCCCAAGCACATCAAGTGAAGCAAAAGACACTTTCTTATGCCCTCGTGGATGGTGTCTTATATTGATGGTTCTTCATTCATATGTGGTTACATTATTCAGACAAGCATAAAGCTCATAAGATCATGATCAAGGTCCATTCAGGATTATGCAGAGCTCATCAATCCAGTCTTAAGATGAAAGCCAAATTCAAGAGACTTGGATATTATTGGCCATCGATGATCATGGATTGCATGGATGTAGCGAAGCATTGTCATTAGTGCCAAGTATACAGAGGTGTCCTACATCAACCACCCAACATTCAACATCGAACTTTGACCTTATTTCCATTCGAGTGTTGGGGTACTGACATAGTGGGTCCGATTGATCATCTATCATCTAAAGGTCACCAGTTCATCCTTGCTGCAACTGACTACTTTTCTAAGTGGGTGGAGGAAATTCTGCTCTGGGTAGTTAAAACTCAGCATGTGCTCTAGTTTTTCAAGAACCATAAAGCATATAAATTTAGGGTACCCGGCCAAATCATATCCAATAATGGATTGGAGATACTCCACCATCTATTACTCATGAGCGAATAGTTTAGCATAAGCCTTCAACAAAACTCTCATCCAAATACTTAAGAATATGCTCAACAATAATAAGAGACAGTGGCATGAGTAGTTCATTGAAGCATTGTGGGCCTACTGTACCACCTACAAAACTCTAACTTAATCTACCCCTTTCTCCTAAGTGTATGGGTCCAAAGCCATTCTACCATTAGAAGTTAACTCCCATCACTAAAGATAGATGTGGATAACAAAATTACAACCAAATAGAATGCCAAGCTACAGTTAGAAGAGCTTGAAGGTTTGGAGGAGAGATGCTTACGAGCTTCCCATATCCTCTAGTTATATAAAGAAAAAATGATTCAAGCTCACAACAAGTTGGTCCACCCTAGAGATTTTCAGGTAGGAGAGCTTATTTTAGTTCTAAGGAGCCCAATTATTTCTCGTCAAAAGATGGGAGACAAGTTTGAACCCACTTTGGAAGACCTCTTTTGCCATAGAAAAGGCCTACTAAGGTGGATCGTACAAGCTCATCAACCACAAAGGAGGACATCGATGCTTCCTATCAACGTGATTTAGCTTAAGAAATAATATCCATAAAATAATGTTCAAAATAAATTTTTTTTATTAATAAAATTCTATTTCAGACTAAACTTCTCTTCCAATTGAAAGGTTCACATTAAATGAATTTTCATGGTGTGTTTCATGTAGGTGTAAGAGAACTCGAAGGTAACCCTAAACACAAAATTACACATAAACACAAATAAATCAAACACAAATCCAATTATTTTAGGCTATTTTGAGTCAAGATAAGTCCCCCAGCGGCCCTCACTCAGTAGCTACTCTAGGTTGGGTTTGGTCTACTACCTAGCTAGTGTATCTCCCTAGTGGTCCATTTGTTTAGGTGGATTTGAGTCCCCATTCTTTCTTCCGCTTCACCATCAGTAAACTAATGAGCACCTTGTTAGGTATGCCTTATTGCATAACCAATGAGCTACCTTCATGGTGGCTTCGCTTAAAAGATATGAGTCCTCGAGCTTTCTTCTTGAACTAGCCATCATATGCTAATTGGGTTTGAGTTTATATTTGAGGATTAGGGTAAGACCCCTAGTGGATCCTCTTCAACTTAACTACTTCAAGTTTGGGTCCAGTCCTTCTTTTGACTCCCACTTGGTCGCCTAGGTCGGATAATAGCTATCTAGCCAATGAGATAATATCCCATGATCGCCTACTTAGGAAGATGTGAGTCCATGATTCTTTAGATTGATCATTGCAAATTGATGGGCACTTTAGGTTGGCTGGTGATTGCCTTGCTGACAGTAACCCTTTCGGTTGATAACATTGCTCAAGGAGATGTGAGTCACCGTGCTTTATCCCTTAGTCGGCCACTGTATACCTAATGGCTTTATTTTTTAGGGAGTAAGATAAAACCCCTAGAGGTACCTTCCTTATGGGCATTCTATTTAGATTACGTCTCTATGACTCCATCTAGACATTACCCGGGTTACTCCTAGATTAGATAGTTCCTCTTTCCTAGTAGCCACCCCTGTGGTTGGGAGTTGTGTACTTGGGCCAGTAAATCTGAGATAGGTCAAAGCCCTGTGGCTCCTTCTTAGTGTGGCTCCTCACAAACCAATGGGGTCCATGCTAATTAGATCAAAAAATAATCAAACAAACAAAATAAATGAAATGAAATATCTTGTGGATTGGGATAAGACCCTCAGAGGCACCTCTTCCTAAGTAGGCATCCTATCTTTTCTGTAGTATCAGTAAAACTCCCTATAGGAATTTCCTTGACTACTCTTGAGTTGAGCTAAGAGCCCTAGTGGCACTCACTCATTAGCCGCCCTAGGTCAGGCTTGACTTATTGTGCCATCAGTGCATCACCCCAACGATTGACTCTATTTTGGAAGATGTGAGTCCCCTAGCATTCTTCCTAGCATGACCATTGCAAACTAACGAATAACCTTTAGGTTGGATAGTCTCTACTTTTTGATCATTAGACTACCACTTTGGATCAGTAGATTTAAGGTAAGTCTAGGCTTTCATAGCCCCTCTTTAGTGCGATCCATCATAAATTGACAAGATCAAAATTAATGAAAATTCAACAAATCTAATCAATCAAAATCAAAATAAATTCAACCTCAAACTTACTTCCCTGGTGGAGTCAACAATAAAACCAATCAAACTTGCATCCTCAGTGGATTCAAAATAAATCAATTGAACTCAAACCAAATTATTCAATCAATTAAATCAACAAACCAAACTAAACAAACTAAACACAATATGTATCCTTGGATCCTCTAAATCAATCAACTAAATTCAAACAAAATAAATCAAAATCAAACCAACCAAATTAAATTAGAACTAAATTCAATCATAATCTTAATCCCCAACAGATTCCATCTAAATCCAATCACAATCTTGATCCCTAATGGATTTCCATCAAACTCATATCCCTAATGGATCCCTCTTCCATAAATTAAATTAAAATCAACCAAACTAAACAAACTAAATTACATCAATCCACTAGCAGATCTTCCTCTTATCCCTTTGGCATAAATCAATCAACTTATTTGTGAATCCCTAGTGGATCTTCTTTCGTGCCCTTGGTACGAAGCCAATTCTCAGCTAATCTAAACCAAATCGATTCCTTGCTCCCATGCCATTGGAATGAAGGCATCATCGGGATGCATGGTTCCATTTACCTCTCTATTTAGGTATGGATATCCATCCTTAGTGCTTGTAATCTTTCTTGGTTGTTGTTGATTGCCTCGGTTAACTCTAATACATGCGGTGTGCCTTGTCAATTACACCACACCTATTGGGGGCTCTTTTGTTAACCTCACTTTTGGAGTGAGGATTGACTCATCCTTCTTAGACATAGTTGTCTTCTAGACACTAGAATCTTTTTAGTGATAGTACACTTCTAGTGATTAGGTGAACACTAAACCTAAACTTTGAGACTTAGGAAAGTGTACCATGGGCTTAGGCTATGTATTAGGACAAATAGGGAACTTACCAATCCAAAATTAATCCAATCAAGACCCAATTGAATCCCATTTCATATCCAAGCTCCAAGCCAAAATGATATAAACCCAAACCCATCTTAATCCCATAACCTAATCTATGGGCTTAACCAAAATTCTTTCAATCAAACCAAACCAAATTCATTCTCACAAAAGCACTCCAACCATTCAAACCAACATTTCAGACTCTCTCAAAATCTGTAATCAAGCTAATTGATTAAAACCACTTCAATCAACCTAAGTTATCCCATTTGAACCCAAAATATCCAAATGAGCCAAAATCTAATTAAACTAAAATCATTTGCAATCAAAGCCATCAATCTGTAAGAAAAAGTCTGATTCCAACCATATATTATTCAGGCCATAATTAGCAATAACTTTGAGTGCAATTAAGAGAGCTAGAGTTTCTATGTTTGCATAGCATGATATAGGGAAATAAAGTAAATTTTGTCCATTTGCAACCACCAATCTCTAACCTATCATTATCTACAATATGACTACCATCAAAGTTGACTTTAATCCACTATTGTATTGGTTTCAACCATGTAATAAACATTTATTCTAATTTACTCATTGAAACGAAGATCCCAAGTAGGTTCAATTCATAAGATAAAGCTTTCACCATGCAAGCATTAATTCCAGCTACAATATATGCTTTTTGGATGTAAGATTTGATCTAAATTATTGATTTATCCATCTGTGCACTAAGTTCCTCATGTTTTGCATTAGTTTTAGTCATCGAGATAAACTAGAAAATAATAATGGGAAATACTATTTTAGTATGGCTTGATAATTATTGTATATTATTGGGCTTCCAATCCATTAAGGAGTCTAAGATTGATTTGTATCCAGTAGCAGAAATTTGCATATTAAATACATTCTCATGTGCTTCTAAATATACAAGTTAAATTTGTAGTTGATGAACATATGAGTAAAATTCTTCTCCTACTCAACACATAGGTTACATTAATAATGTAAGTGTAAACCAATTAATTTTAAGATATCATTTGTAAGAAGCAATTTATGAAAGATTCTCCAGCACAAGAAAGAGATAGAAGTCTTAAACATATTATTCTATATGATTTATCCCTTATTCATATCAGCCCTAGTTCCTATTACCCCATAGATTGATTAAGATATGGAGTGCTAGAATTACATCCCCAAACTAGCTTATCTTTATTATAGAGATTGATATGAATCTTTACAATATAATTAATAATAGTTGAAGAGATAATTTGCTAGAACATTATTATGTTCCACTGATCTTCAATTCAACATTCTAAAATAGTTAGGTTCTAATCCGATTGGTTAACCATATAATCTTGCAATGAACCTTCAGTAATCTACCAATCCATGGAAAATATAATTTAAACTTCTTCTAAGTTTTAAAATATTAGCTCCTCAACCTGATCCCTCTATATAATAATAGCTTTCCATATTATTGAGTCACCATTTTGAATAATTTTTATTCTTGGGTTAGATTTGAAGCAATATTTTCCATGCAAATAATTACCTTGCAATGAACCAATGGCTCTAAATATTTTCTATGGAAAATATAATTTTACCTTCTTCTAAGTTTCAAAATATTAGCTCCTCAACTTGATCCCTCTATATAATAATAGCTTGCCATATGACTGAGTCACCATTCTGAATAATTTTCATTCTTGGGTGAGATTCGAAGCAATATTTTCCATACAAATAGTTACCCTACAATGAATATATGGCTCTAAATCTAATATATAGTTTTATATTGTTGATTATAATAGAGTCTATAAGTGATCTAAAGCCCAATCATGCTTATCTTTTTGATTTACATAATTTCTTTCAACTTGTCTAATGTATAAAGTTGTCATTTCCTGTCCAAATAAATTTATTAAACATATTTTCTAATTTTATTTGTACTTTAATAAGTATGTTGAGGACTTTTATGGAGTAAAGGGGAATGGAATTCAGTACGCTTTGTACCAAAGAAACTCTCCCAACAAAAGATACAAATGCTTTCTTCCAAGAGTTAATGTGCTACTGCACCTTTGCCACAATATCATGAAATATGTGTGAGGTCATCCTTCCCTTAAAAATATTGATCTCTAGATATGTTATTTTGACCACATCCCTTGCCAACAATAAACTTGCATTACGATCTATTAAGATGCATTCTTGACACTAATTCAAACTATTGATTGACCTACATAATTTTACCAAAAGAGTTTTTACTAGCTTTCCTAAATATTATTAGATCATCTACAAAGGCCAAGTGAGAAATATTAATACTTCTCCTAGTTGAGAGACTAGATTATGGAGAGTAGATTGTTAATCAATTTGGAGAAATAATATATTACCAAAATGAAAATCTCGATGAGGCTCACCTTGTTGAGATTCCAAATTACAATGATTGAGTAGATATTGTTCTTAAGGAGTCTTCTAATAATGTTGAAGAATTTAGGTTTGAATCCCCTAGCTTTTAAAATTGTCAAAATAAAATTCTAGTTAATGTTGTCATAAGCCATCTTAATGTATATTTCATAAGAAGATTACAACCTCTGCATTTCCTATCAATATCCAACATCAATTCTTGAGCTAGCAAGAAGTTATCAGTTATAGATCTTCTTTTGATAAAAGCAATTTGGTTATTAGTAATGATACTGGAAAGATGTGGTTGTAAATGATTGGTAATTATTTTATTGATAAGCTTATTGATAGACATAAGAAGGTTAATTATCCTAAAATTCTCCCAATTTTTTATCATTTTATTTAGGGATCAATGAAAAGCAAGATGCTTTGAAAATCTTATTCATATCATAACCCATGAAGAAGCTCTAGATAGCAACAATCAAATCCTCCTTGATAATGGGCCAACAACATTTATAATATTCAATTGAGTACCCATCAGGGCCAACTATTTTGTTATAATTAATGGATTCCAAACTATTTTTAATTTCCAGCAAATTTGGGACAATAACAAGGTTTATATTGCTATTGTATTATCTACTATATGTCAACAAATCCTATGTAAAATCAACCAATGAAACCTCATTCTCTACAAATAGTTGCTAAAAATATTCTAAATGGATTTCAAAAATCTTAATTTGGTTAGTAGTCCATCTCCTTGTATCATCATTTATTTTAACATTTGCCTCTTCCTTTTGATGCATACATGGAAAAACTTAGAATTTTTATCTCATTCAATAAAATTTGTGAAAACATCCGTTTGTTTAAGAAAACTCTCTTTCATAATGATTTGCCTACTCAAATCAGCTTGAGCTTGTTGTAGAATAATTTCTTGTTCATTGTAAGGATTGCACTAAACTCTTCCTCTAGCATACATACCTTTTTCCTTAGCTTGAGCAACCAGAATAGTGATATCTCCAAAACTATCTAAATTCTAAACTCTCAATTTAATAATTAAATCTATATGTAGCTTCCATAATTTAATATAAGGACTTCCTTAGGTTGCCAAACTCCTTTAACACAACTCATAAAATCTTCATGTTTTGTCCACATGTTTAGAAATCTAATGGAAGTTTAAGAGGGTTTATGTAGAAAATCAATTGACACAAAAAGGGGTATGTGATTAGATCTCATTTTACTTAGATGTTTAACTATTATGCAGTGAAAGATTAAATTCCATTTCTTGTTTATCAATTCTTGTCCAACCTGTCAAAGGTCTCCCCTCTAGACCAAATGAAGGGGCAGCTTAAAATTCAACATCCAATAGATTGGCTTTGTGAATTTCATCTATAAATTCACATGTAACACCTTTTTATTTAATTGCACATATAATCATGTTGAAGTTACTCTGTAATAGCCAACCATCTTGATAGTGAAGGATAATTTAGTATATTTTATCCCAAAGCTCCCTTTTCATATCTCTAGCATATCCAACATATACCACCATAGCTTGAAAAGAGAAGTTATAACAAGAGATAAAAAAAAATGCAAAAATTGGTCATCATCCACTAGAACATCAACTTGAAAGTTGCCTTTCCAAACGAACCATATTTTGCCACTAGTATTAGTTACCCAATTGAAATTATCAATTCTTCTAAAAAGTCTAAAAGCTTTATTTGATTGAACCATAGGTTCCAAAATTGCTAACAATCCTAAAATGTGAATTATAATTTGATTCTTGAAACAATTTAAATCATTTACCTTTATAATTCCCCAATACTCCAAATTATAAACATACTCAAGTAATTGAGAGTGATTTCCCTTAGTTATCCTAAGGAGGGGTCTATTATTATATGAAGCTAAGAATCTAGGAGTTGATGAATTTGGAGATTTGCAACAGCTAATTGATTAACATATTTTAGTTCACTAATCCCTTTTTCTTGTGTTTTTTGAATTTTTAAACAAGTCATTCTGTCTCCATCTCTTGAGTTGCGTTGTTAAGTAACTCCACATTAGTGATAGTGTGGTTTATATAGTGTAGACATCTCGGATATCCTTTCCCTTTATTTAAATAATCTCATTTTCTTTGACTAATTTTCTTGCTAGGTATTTTCTGCCTGAGCCTCTAATATAACTTCAATATTCTTTCCCTCTTGAAGATTTGATTCATGTGTAGCCTAAAAATTAGTTTGATCTCCTTCCTTTGCTAGTGTGACTCAAAAATTGCGTAACCTAAAATATGATTGGAATCTAAGTATTATCTTCATTGTTGTCAAACCTATCTATACATCATGTATTTTTGTTATCTCCTTAGTAATTTTTTTGTCTCAATTTAAGATAGACGAAAAAATAGTTAGCTATACTATGCCCAAACATCTTACATTTACTACAATATAATGGCTTTTATTCTATGACAACTAGCTACCAGTTTTTATTTTATTATGAACCTATTCAGTCCTTATTAGCATATGATACAATAGTATCCATTTCAACGAGAACCCTAATTTTAGAGTGTCTAGAAAAATTGTAAGTAGGTAAACCCAATTTTAGAGGCTTGCTAAAGATGGCTGTAAGAGAGTGAGGCACTTGTTTATTGCATAAATATAATTTCAAGTAAGGAAACTTAATCCAAATAAGAACAATTTATGGTTCAACACTATAATTAAATGTAAGAGTCCATTTAATTCATCTAATTATGCCATTCAAGATGCATCCAAAGATTCGAACCTTTTGAGCATCAATATATATAAAGGTGACGTTGAGTTTTTATCGTTCTAACGGTCTGAAGTTTCTTAGATAAATCTTAAAGAGAGGATATACAAAATAGCTAGACTAATCCTATCATCCGCTCACCACTAATCATTAAACTTCCTATATCCACTCGCCCATAACCACCTCTCATCACACCTAATATTCTACCATTCAAAAAAATTTACATTAATATATTTTTATAACAATTTTGAGCACTTTACAATAAAATAACACGTACAAGCTTTCGTAGTCTATGGTACATAATTTTTTTAAGAATTTAAATTCTAATCATTTGACGATGCAATTTAATGTACACGCTAATTCGACCGGTTGATTGCTTCTGCATTTGGTGCTCAGAGAAAGTAGAAATGTTTAAATAACAATGATATCATTTTCACGCCATTTTTGTGTGAAAGAAAAAATATTACACAACGGAATTTTAAGAAAGCTTGTATGCTTGAAATCAATTTTAATTTTAGACTTCATATGATCAAATGATGAATTTAGAATGGATGATTATTACAATAAATTTCGTTATACTTGTGTAATTTTTTTTCTAATTTCAAAAAGCCAAATGAGTATAAACCCCAGTGCACTTGTAGGACATTTTTAAACATCGAGCTGAAATAAATCAGGTTTATCACCCAAAACTAAAATGCCCAAAATAAAATAATAATAATAATAAAAAACCAATATGTGTAATTTATCAGTACAATGCTTTATTTTCCCTTTTGATGTCGAAGCAATGTTTCTTACAAAAATGCTTACTGGCAACCTCAAGTTAATATATAAAAATCTATACAGCACAAATTGTGTAGAATGCAACACTGTCTAGTCTTTCCAATGCTTCCTTGCCGCCAACCTCATATGGGCTTGCTGACAAAGATTTGGGTTGGTAGTTGGATCATGATACATATTAGAAGATTTGAGAAAGCATACTTTCAACTGATTTGAAACCACTATTCAATAATCGAAATAAGTGATCTATCTAATTAATCTTCCTGTGTGGCAATTTTCATCTTAACAAGCCGCAAGTCACACCTTTCAAACAAAGAAAAATAATATCTTAGTACGGCATACCTGGCAAAGCTAACAACAAACAAGGGCATAAAAAAATAGTCAAAAATCAATAAGCATACCACCAGAAAAGGACAAGTGCCCACCACCAAAGAGAATTCACGACTGGTTAAACCTCAATAATTTCACACTAGATCCGGAAGAGTTCTGTAGCTAGTGTAACAATGGCGAGCAAACACAGATGGCCTACATCAACCAAATCCAATGGCTGACACACATCTATTTCTCATCACTGAAAAGCTTCATGATCCAGTATCAGTCCAGTTTGTCTTTCCAGGTGATACTGACAGCTGTATAAAAGATATTACAGAGAAGCTCAAGAGAATTGCAAGATTCAAGCCCGTCTCAAGTCGGTGGAAGTCTTCCACCGGGAAAAGTCATCTTAGCACACAAGCCTCAATGGCCAAATGGCTTGGCTGTGGTTTCATTCAAAAGCAACCAATGAGTGCACACCCAAGCCATTGTTTGATTTCTGAATGCTGCAATTCCATGATGATTATCTAGCAGCCTGAGCAATCTCATCCACAGCATCTTGGTTTCTAGTCATGTCAACCTGTGATGAAGTATGCAGCCCTGGACTAATGGCTCTTTGTAATTGTCTATCATTTCCTGTTTCTGGCTTGAAAGAAACACCTTTACTTGGCATTCCGTTTGCTATAGAAGCAGTACTTTCCTTGTTGTTGACCACTGTCTGCTCTATCTCTGGCAAGGTCACATTATCCACCACTAGTTGATCGTGTGCAGGGAAATCAGTGACTAGATGTTCCATATCATTCTCAATGTTTGTAATATTACCACCCCTTCACATCATCAATAAGTTGGATTCATTTGCATATTTTTCTTCAGTAATCATGTTCTTGGTAAACATAGCCTTGGCATCCTTGCTGCAACACAGAAAAAAAAAATAGAAATTACAAGAACAGACTAGGTGGGAAAGAATAAATAAGCAATCAATGAGAGAACATATGTTCAGAAAATTGCAGGATGATAAACTAAATCAATTGTGTAAGGTATCTTAACCTAGTGGTTGAGAGCTTAGGCTTTCAACTAGGCTTTAGGGTTGTACATATGTGTATGAGTTTACGTTTAACTTCGCTCAAATGTTTCTCAGTAATAATAATAATAATAATAATAAACTAGATCAATCATTGCTCAGGCCACCCAATAGGCTAGAGTAGTAAATTTAGAGAAGAGTTTGACAACGATCACAGAATGATCAAGCAGGGCTAAGCCAGGCAGAAAGCTCAGGCATAAAACACTAAGCAAGTTGATCACCGACAGGATTGCAACAACTCAATACGATTGCGCCAGCATGGGCATTGCAATGTGTTTTCATTGGGGAAGTTTTGGCTTTTTCAGTTGCAATGTTAATGTTCTACTAAAAGTTAGGATGAAAATACCTGAATCCCAGGCCCACAATTTGTGCAGCTGCCACAAAGTTTTACCTTTTCAATCTCTACACTAATTAAATTTTCGTATATTTTATGCTTCAAAATTAGAGGTGATTTCAAAGAGGCTTATACAGTTTGAAAGTAATTTTGATTTACATTTATAATAAAATAAATGATTAATTTAACAAGCTTCATTATTTTTTCAAAGTATAACTTTCAATTTCAACCAAGTAAGCCAAGGGCTCCAGGGCCGTAAAGAAAGCCCTTACTCGTCCATTCAATGAGATTAAAACATGGGGTTCACGAGGTGAAGGTTGTAGCTTCCTCGTGTTCCACAACAGTAGATCCTCCCTCTTTAGTGCACTTACAGGAAGCTTCCAAATCCTTTGTCAATCCCTATCCTCTACTTAACTAGAGTAGTACAACGTTATCCACCATAATGTGAAGGATATCTTGCTGATTCAACCTCAATGACAAGTTGTAAGGCTTCGGTCTTAACATGCTCCAATAGCACGCCATCAGCTAGAGCATCAACAGGTGGTTAGGACACTTAGTTAAACTCATGCCAACGTCCAAAGGGCAGATAAAGCTGAAAATTAGCACAAACAGGAACAACAATAGAATAATAGTCCTCGAGGAAATTTGCAGTCTTCAACCAAAATGTTTATAAAAGGATTCATACTTACCCATGACACCTCAAATGACCCCCTATCCTAGAGTTAGCCTATGGTGAAACAGAGTGAAATGACTCGATCAAATGCAAATTTCACCAACTCATTTCAATATGTATGGACTCAGGACGAGCACGTGAAAATTGAATCTTAACAAATCATCACGAACAAACTCTTATATTTTTAAATTTCTCTTATACTCAATTCATATTTAAATCATATAATTGGAAGAATATAAATCCTAAATTTGTATACAAATACAGAGCAACTAAAAACATCAAATTAAAATTTATACGTACCAAAAGTCTTTACAGTTTTTCAAAAGCGCCAAAATTATACAATTAAAAATTTTATCTAGTTACTACCCACGGTTTCTTCTTGAAAGAGTCAGCGTAACATCATGCTTATCCTAATGATTTCGAGTGCTACTAAAGCAAATTCAGAACAAGAGATAAAAAAACAATGTGCAAGTAAAATTGGAACTTCCAGGAATGTAATAGTTGTAAGGTATGCTGTCCAGAAAAGAACAAAATCAAATCTATAAAGCCGTGACAAGTAAAATAGTATATAATAGAAATATCTACAAGCTCAATTCTATGCTAAATTATTTCCCTAGAAATATAATTTATAATTGCATAAGTTTTGACTTTCATAATATGAGAATCACTAACCGTTTAAAAGTTAAAAATAAGGCGGATATCATACTATTTACCCTTGACATCAATTGATCTTCCTAACCTCAATATCAAGAGAGAAAATTCTTTATCAAACGCTCATATCATCGAACTTTTTCACTAGGTTCTCCTAAAATAGTATTCTTGTCATAATTTTCGACATTTCTTGCTTATCTTATACATTATTTTCATTCATATATAGCCATATTTGCATTGAATCATTTTTTTTTCAATATACATAACAATATAGTATGACATCAAAGAATCAATTGTATCAATTATAGAAAATCATTCCAGCATGCTTGATAAGAGATGTAAGTAATCAAATTAGTTACATAGAACATGAAAGAAACATTTGACTTATAAAGTAAAATGTAATTACAGGATGTAACGGTGGGAAATAGTAATCCTATAGAGCATCTGAAATTAACTTAACAATTATAAGTCTCACCTCAGTGTTTGGGCCCACAACATTACGTGCTCAATGTCTCCTTAAATATACAGTCTAAAAACAAAAGTTTTCTTATTAATACTTGGACTTCTTAATTAATTTAACTTAATACATGAATAGACTTAAAAATACATTTTTACCTGAATTTGACTTCGCCGCATTCAATCCTTTGTAATTAGAGTCACACTATTCCAAAAACACCTCAAATTAATGCTAATACTAATTAATTGTTTAAATTAACATAAAATTAATTAACTTCATAGTATTTACATAAATAATATTTCATTTAATAATTTTAACAATTTTAATTCAATTTTAATGTATATGTATTAGAAATCTATATTGATTTACTATTGTTATAATCTTACCTGTGATATTCATGTAATTATATAGTAATTCCATTCAAGCATAACTCTTCTTACTGTTTCTAAATTAATCTCCAACATTTCAGATTTTCTATAGTGAAAATTACGAAGAAAAATGTTTGTAATGTCACTATGTATTTACATATGTGTATACTTATATCATTTAACCTTTATGCATATGTACATAATTTATTTAGCTCCACACAATTCCTAAATTATTTGCTGCCTACACAGAGAATGAAATAGGAAATAAATGTTTTAACTTAATTAATACTAACACTCAAAATATACATACACATATACAACTCATTTAAGCATAAGTATTTATTTTCCCTTATTAATTTCCTTTTCTTCTTTTTCCAGCTCTCAAATTGCACCGACATAAGATTAAAATCTGAAATTAATAATTTTGAATGGAAATAAATAATGTATTTATATATATATATATATAATTTACTTACCTTAATATTCTTCCTCCCAACATTCCAAATTGCTACAGCTCTCCTTCAAATTGAAGTAAAACCTAGAATTCTCATTTCCACGTTTCATGAAAACCCCAAAATCTGAAGCCTGGGGTCACGGCTCCCTTCTCGCGTCTTGGAAATCTACCGCAGCAACAGTGGAAGCCTGAGTCACGGCTCTCTTGCTTCACGGGATTTCTCTTGGAAATCTACCGCAGCAACAGTGGACGGGAAAATCAGAGAAGGAATATGGAAGAGGAATGAGAGGAATGAGAGGAATGTAGTGGGAAATGTAATTATAACATATATAAATTAAATTACTGAATTAATTACCATTAAATCTCAGCCATTCATCCAGCCCTAACTGCATGTCCCATTTAGTGGAATTTACTTGGTTACTGTTGATGACATGAATTAAATTAAAATATTGATTATTTAATTAACTTATTTATTTATCTTAACTGTTATTAATTAACAATCAAATATATTATATACATACAACAACATATATATATATATATATTATTTTAATCAGAATAAAATGTACTGTCTTATAAAATAACATATGAACATTTTTGGGGCACACAAAGAAGTCGGCATATTTTTAAAATGAGTAAATTTTACATTTTTTGGTGTATTTTTGGGTATTAAACCTCCTCTCCTTAAAAAAATTTCACCCTCAAAATTTTCTTTGTAATCATTTAAATAGGAAGGGAAACCTCTGTCTTATTTCTTATTCATTTTCCCATGTGGCTTCCTTGACTGGCCTATACTTCTATTTAATTTTAACATATAAAATTTATTTATTTCTCAATTCCTTAACATCAAATTCCAAAATTCTCTCTAGCTCCAAAGCATAGGTTAAATCTGATCGTATTTCAATCTTTGTATGTGGAATTCTTTGTTCCATATCTATAATCCATTTCCTTAACATTGAAATGTGGAAAGCATTAGGAATTTCTGACAATTCAGCTAGTAGTGCTTATAAGCATGTTGTCAATCCTTTCAATGATTTTGAAAGGCCTTATTTATCTGGGACTCAATTTTTCTCCTTGACCAAATCTACTTAATTTTGTTCATGGGCTTAACTTTAAGGAACACAAATTCGCCCACTTGGAACTCTACAGCTTTGTGTGTTAAGTCATAATAATCGCTAACAATCGGCAACTTTCAATCTATCTCACATTAATATGATTTTCTCTGTAGTTTGATCAACTAGCACCAAACCTAATAGCTATTTTTCTCCTACTTCGACCCAACTTAAAGGAGTTGTGCACATTCTATCATACACTGTTTCATATGGAGACATCTTAATACTATATTGGTACTTGTTATTATACACAAGTTCAATCATAGGCATGTGGTTTTCACAGCTAACTCCAAAGTCTAAAACACATAACCTCAATTTAAAACTAGAATTTTTCTCTCTGATTGCCTATCAGTCTGAGGATGAAAAGCCGTAACCAAATGTAACTGTATGCTCATGCCTCTTTGAATTTTAATCCACAATTTGAAAGTGAATCTACTATCTCTATCAAAAACAATTAACTTTGAAATACCATACAATTTAACAATCTTCTTAATATACAACCTGACCAATTTATCAACTAAGTCTACCTCCTTAATAGGTAAGAAGTGAGCTTACTTAGCCAATCGATCAATAATAACCCAGATGTTATTGTGACCTTGCCTCGACTTAGGAAATACCATAAAAAAATCCATTGCAATTTCTTCCCACTTTAATTTAGGTATAAGCAATGATTGTAATAGTTCATTGGGTCTTTAATGCTCAACTTTAACAATTTTACAAGCCTGACATTTGGAAACATACTCAACTATATTTTTCTTCATACCTGGCTACCAAAATACAACTTTCAAATCTTTGTACATCTTTGAACTGCCTAGATGGATTGTGTATCCTTCATGATGAGCCTCTATAAAACTTGTCTCAAATCGGATCACTTGGCATCCATAATTAAATTTTCTTGATAATACCTTTTGCATCTGCAACAAAGTCCGCTCTTACCATGAATTTGCTCAATAAATTTACGATATTCACCGCCTAATTTTTTGTGCGCCTTTGATTCTATTGAAGGTTGATTGTAATGTCTACAAACAAAATCCATTATCACCAAATTAAAACTTCCAACTATAGAGAATCCATCTCCTTGATCAACTTTGACTTCTAAGTGATAATCCAATTAACGCTCATAGATTTGACCTAAAGCATCACTACCACATTTGTATTGCCTAAACAATACTAAATATCTAGGTCATAATCTTTTATAAATTCCAACCATCTTCTTTGCTTGATTCAATTCAATTATATATGCTAAAATATATTTGAGACTCGATGATTAGTAAATATTTCACATCTTACCAAACAAATAGTGCCTCCAAATTTTTAGGGCAAATACAATAGTTCTAAATCATGAATGTGATAGTTTCTTTTGAAGTTTCAACTGCCTCAAGCATAAGAAATTACTTTTCTATTCTCGCATTAATACACAACCTAGACCTTTTAAAGAGGCATCACTAAAACTTTGAAATTCTTAGTCCCTTAATGGAATATGGGAACGACACAATGATCAAATGCTTCTTCACTTGAAAATTGCCACAATCATATGTCATTGAAATCTGACATCCTTTCTCATTAAATTAGACCAGACATTGCAATCGAGAAAACCCTTGACAAATCTTTGGACCTAGAAACCGAAAGCTCTTTTACATTTTTGGGTGTAGACCATTCCAATACTGCTTTTATTTTCTGAGGATCTACAAAAACATCTCCACTGATAATATGACCTAAAAATGCCACACTACATATCCAGAATTCACACTTAGAGAACTTAGCATAAAGTTGATTCATCTTTAATTGCTCCAAGACTACCCTCAAATGATTAGCATGCTCTTCATCAATTTTTAAATAGATCAAAATATCATCAATAAAAATAATAATAAATTGATTCACAAAAGACTTGAAAATGCAATTCATCAAGTCCATAAAAACTGCAAGAGCATTAGCTAGAACAAAGGACATTACAAGAAATTGGCCAGTCCCAAAAGCTTTCTTGAAAACATTAGCATTCTAACTTAATAATATCCAAACCTCAAATCAATTCTGAAAAATACATTAGCTCCCTCAAACTGATTAAAAAAATATCAATCCTCGGCAGGGGATATTTATTTTTGATTGTGACTTTGTTCAATTCTCTGTAATCAATGCACAAGCTCTTAGATCCATCATTCTTCTTAACAAAAAGTATAGGCACACTATAGGGTGAATTGTTGAGTCTAATAAATCTCATCAATTCTTACGGTGACATTTTTTATTCTTGCAATTTTTTTAAGAGTCATTTGGTAGAGATTTATGTAGGATGTACTTAGCAATATATCAATCCCAAATTCCACCTCTTTCACGTAGCAATCCAAACAATTCTTGAAAATACATCAAGAAATTCAAAAATAGTTATAATATTTTTCAATTTTAACACATCCATATTTAGTACTTCTAATTTTGCTAGGAAGGATTATCTCACCACTTCTCAAATACTTCCCTTAACTGCATTGACCAAAGAAGACACTGCATTCTTAATATCATAGAAATAGAAAGGATTCTCACCAAACATTAAATTTTACTCTCCTCTTCCAACATCCAATTGTTGCAAAATGCATAGACAACCAATCTATACCTAGAATGATGTCAAAGTTTTAATTAGTATAGTAATCAATTATGCTAGTAATTTTCTACCCTGAATGTTTATATCTACAAAGCCTTTTCTATGTGTGCTTAAACTATCACCGGACAACATAATAACACATAAAGCAAGAGTAAAGCAAACACTATCAACAGACAGACTGGCAAAAAAATCATCAAAAATGAAAGAATGCGATGCACCATAATCAAATAAAATTGAACCCAATTGATCTGAAATCATAAATGTACTTGTTACCACTTCATTTAATTCCTTTGCTTCTTGAGGGGTGATAGCAAAAACTCTAGTATTTTTTCTTGAGTTGAAGGCTTCCCATAAAACTGAGTATTGCATATTTCACTGCCTACCAAAATTTTCCTTTGCTGACTCTGATCTTGATAGCTAACTAACTTTATGTTCCTCTTCTTCTAATGAAGGTCATCATCTCCACCGACCGCATTTGTAACATCTCCGAGCCAAACATTGACCAAAATTTCTCCTTTCACATTTATCAGATAAGTTTTTCCAACTAAATATGCTTTTATTTGCTATCAAATTTGAATTTTTTGTTAGAAAAATCCATTCTCTTTACAAAGCTTCTACACTTATTAGTCTGGATCCCAATCTTGTTTGAAAAATTCAACTCATTTTCTATTCTGGCCCTTTCAACTAAAACTAAAAATTCATTGATTTCAAATGGTGCTAGTGCCAGCCTCAACTAATCCTAGAGACCTCATAAAAATCTGTGACATTTCTCTTCTTATGTATTGAAATAGATTGGAACATACCTAGAGAGAAAAGTAAACTCTGCTTCATACTGCATTACTGTCTTTGATCCCTGAGTCAAACTAAAAAACTTGCAATATTAATCGCTACGATGGAACAAATTAATCCTCAAACACTTTAACAAACTCATCATACTTAATCTAAATAATAAGCATTAATCCAAACTTCTCTCTCTTTGAGCTTACCACCACCTTTTGCTTCACCTTTAAGTGCAAATATAGCAAGCACTAATTTTACGTTCTTAGGGCAAATCATCTCATCTTATCTTCCAAATTTTAATAGCTCCAGAACTATAAGATCGCTAGCTCCTTAAATGTTTGAAATATATGTTGATCCACCTCTGAACCATATTCAAATCTGGGGCCACTTGTGAAAGATTTCTCAATAAATGCTAGTTTATCTACTACCTGTGAAACTAGCTTTACAACTCCCTGTAATTCTTCAAATCAGGCTTCATGATTATTTCTAGCTCTGTACCTCGCTCCTATTAGAGCTACCTCTTGCTTGTAATTCAGGATCTACAATTGGTTGGGAGGATTGACCATTTAATCTCTCTGGCATTTCTTCAAGCATATTTATCGATAATTGCATGAATTATTTATTTGATACACATTGA
This sequence comes from Cymbidium sinense, assembly GCA_021442155.1. Classification (NCBI taxonomy): domain Eukaryota; kingdom Viridiplantae; phylum Streptophyta; class Magnoliopsida; order Asparagales; family Orchidaceae; genus Cymbidium; species Cymbidium sinense. Next base: position 75,629,658 of record CM038231.1, read on the forward strand.
TCACATAATAGTAAAATTATCATGCATACATGATTTTGCAAAACATGAGGATTTCAAACCCAACCTTAATCGCCCTATAGCTCGAATTGATCAATTAAATTCTTACTTCTAAATCCAATCATGCTTCCCTTATCGATCACATTTGAAGCTCGCTCTAAGACCACTTTCCCTTCCCTTATCGATACACCTATTTTTTCTTGAGTTGAAGGCTTCTCATAAAACTGAGTATTGCATATTTCACTGCCTACCAAAATTTTCCTTTGCTGACTCTGGTCTTGGTAACTAACTAGCTTTATATTCCTCTTCTTCTCTAATGAGCAGTCTATCAAACACTGTCCTACCTGATCGCATTTGTAACATCTCCCCGAGCCAGCCAAACATTGACCAAAATGCCTTCTTTCACATTTATCACAGATAAGTTTTTCCAACTAAATATGCTTTTATTTGCTATCAAATTTGAATTTCTTGTTAGAAAAATCCATTCTCTTTTCAAAGCTTCTACACTTATTAGTCTCAGGATCCCAATCTTGTTTGAAAAAATTCAACTCATTTTCTATTCTCTGCTCTTTCAACTAAAACTAAAATTCATTGATTTCAAATGGTGCTACCGCTAGCCTTAACTAATCCTAGAGATCTCATAAAATCGTGACATTTCTCTTATGTATTGAAATAGTGGAACATACCTAGAGAGAAAAGTAAACTCTGCTTCATACTGCATTACTGTCTTTGATCCCTGAGTCAAACTGAAAAATTATCTTGCAATATTAATTTGGCTAACAATGGAACAAACTAATCCTCGAACACTTTAACAAAGTCATCTTACTTAATTTAAATAATAAGCATTAATCCAAACTTCTCTATCGAGCTTACCACCACCTTTTGCTTCACCTTCAAGTGCAAATATAGCCAAAGACTACTTTTTTTGTTCTTAGGGCAAATCATCTCATCCTATCTTCCAAATTTTAATAGCCTCGAACTATAAGATCGCTAGCTCCCTTAAATGCAAGAGACTTAAATGTTTGAAATATATGTTGATCCACCTCAACCATATTGGATCTAGGCCACTTGTGAAAGATTTCTCAATAAATGCTAGTTTATCTACTACCTGAAACTAGCTTCACAACTCCTGTAATTCTTCAAATCAAGCTTCATGATTATTTCTACACTCGCCCTATTAGAGCTACCTCTTGCTTGTAATTCAGGATCTACAATTGGTTGGGAGGATTGACCATTTAATCTCTCTAGCATTTCTTCAGGCATATTTATCGATAATTGCATGAATTATTTATTTGATACACATTTATCACATACTAGTAAAATTATCATGCATACATGATTTTGCAAAACATGAAGATTTCAAACCCAACCTTAATCATCCTATAGCTTTTGGTTAATTAAATTCCTACTTCTAAATCCAATCATGCTTCCCGATCAAGAGTATAAAGCCCAAATCTATACATAAATATAGAACAATTAAAAATATCAAATTAAAATTTATAGGGGTCTTAAAAGTCTTTACAATCTTTCAAAATCAAATTCAAAGTTTTGTCTAGCCACTATCCTTCTTCTTGAAAGAGTCAACGTGTATTATCATAAACTTGTGGCCCAATAAGATAAGTGCTGCTAAAATAATTTCAGAACAAGACAAAAAAAAATAATGTGTATGTATAATTAGAACTTGCAAGAATGTAATAGTTGTAAGGTATGATGTCAAGTATAAGAATTAAACCGAAATCTATAAAACTATGACATGTAAATAGTGTATAGTAGAAATATTTATATATGTATATCATTCATTTAATGAATGCAAATTCAATTCTATGTCAAATTATTTTATAGAAATATCATTTATAATTGAATAGGTTTTGATTTTCATAATACGAGAATTATCACCCATCGGCTTAAAATTGAAGATAAGGTAGAGCGTACCATCCCGCGACACAAATTGGTTTGCCTAATCTCAATATATCAAGAGTTAAGAATTCAAAATTCCTCTATCAAAAGCTGATCTCGTTAAAACTTTTCTACCCGCATGATTCTTCTAAAGTAATCTTCATATCAGGTATTTAAGTAATTATAATTTAAATTTATGTACCAATCTAGTTTAATCTAGAATTTGGTTAATCCATGATTATTTATTTAGGTACTGCATCACATGATTAATTTGATTATTTTCAATGAAAAACATCATTAGCAGTTAACCTACATTTTACATCACGGTACAAGTCTTTAAGTTGGGAAACTGACAGGACGGTAAAAAGATTGTAAGCATTTCAAAGAAAATCAGGCTAGCGGTTGATGAAGAACAAAGAGCCGTACCTCAGCGTCCTAATATTTATAACTGTGGCTGAAGGTCCCGTTTGTGGCGTGCATAAGTCAGTAGAAAAAACTTGACCGGAAGTTAGTAGCAAACCTTCCCGGCTAATGTTTTTCTTGGAGCTTTTATGCGTAGCTCTAGACTTCCTGGAGGGACAATCAATGAACAATTAGCAGTATAAATTAACACACAAAGTAACGATAATGAATCAGTCAACGTCAATGGTTGTATATAGAAAACAGTAAAAGGTTAGTGCTTCAGACAAAAATACCTTGAGATAAGTTTCATCACATGCGCTAGAGGTAACGTCATCAGAGCATCCTCACTCACTTCACTCGAAGCAAAAAATATCAGCAATTTGTTCTCCTTTGTGGGATTTAAACCTCTTTGGTTGACTAATTCTGAAATATTAACCAGGTAAATAAGGTGGCACGGATAAATAAGATTCAAATAAGCGTTAATCATTTGAGTTGATTTAATAAAGCTAACCATAATAAAACAAGGGGAACCTAAGGATTTCTTTACAGTTCAACTTATCATAAGAATGAAATGAAAGAAAGAAATAGCTCTAACATGTTTGTCTCGATTGCCTTATGTTTCGCATCAAGTTGAAACAGAACCAAAAAAAGTTTAATGAAATTCTACAATGGATCCAGGATATTTCAGTGAAATAGTGAATGAAAAGGCAGCCCATCTCATGTTTAATTTTATCAAGATGTTTGTGTGCGTGTGTTTTATAAGGTTCAATTGGATCTTTACTTACCGATATATATATATTGTTTTGGCCTCTTGCACATGAAGTAAATCTATGGTATTGCTATCATGGAGGAGATGTTCAACGTACGTGGTGGATGGGATCAAGCATACGAAGCAGAATTTGTGACTACTGATTCTTAAATGAAACAAACTAGTGACTCACAGTTGTGCATTCCGGTTTCTGATCTGCAATAAATTCCAAGTCTTCTGAATCGAGAAAATATTGCACTACGACTATCCCATGATGAATCCTTTTTTTTTTCTTTTCAAAGGTTAACAGCAAATAAATAAAATAAAATAAAAGCATATTAGTTTCTTCATTAATTTTTGAGTAATTAATTTCTTATTCTACAATGATCGACTTTTGATTGATCTTTCTTCACAAGTATTTTATATTAGGTATTCATATTTACTTACGTTTGTTGATTAACACAAATAAGATTGTTATGAATTTTATGGCCAAATTAATTGAATAATTAATATTTAACTTTACAAATGAGATACAAAATCATTCATCAGCCAAAAATACGTTTTTTCTATGTGGATATTTTTTATCCCGGATTCTTCAAAAGAATCTCACTATTGTTCGTATGCAGCTATTTTAGTCTCAGAGTTTCACATTTATTCAATTTAGCCCATTAACCATTAAAAATTCATCCAAGAGTTCTCTCCCGAACTAAGTTGGGATCAATTTTATATAGCCAAGGGGCAAAAATACAATAAATTTTGTATCATAATTTCGACATGAGAGAACATTTTGAATCAATTTTCTAAGGTTGAGGATCTAAATTAGAGATATGTAATACTCTAAAACTAAGTTGGCTATAACTAGTCAAAGGACTATTTTGGAATTTAATCTTTTTTGTTTCCTAACCTACTTTATAGGTTCAATGATTAAATTACATAAACTATATTTTAAAATGGAATAAATATGATAAGAGAAAAAGCACATTAAAAGCTGTTAATTGATTTTTTTCTTCATGAAAATTGTTTTATGATTTTGATATTCATGTTTTTGGCTCAACAAAAACATTAAGTGTTGTGACTTTATCGCTTAAAATTAACTAATGGTTGTTGCTTCTTGTAAATGATATAGAAGTCATTAATAAACATAAAATATTATACTATTCCAACTGATTTTTTTCCACTCAAGTTTTATAGATTCTAATGGTTACAATAACTCATAGATATTTAAATATGAAATGAAAAACTTCAATTTAAAGAGAAGCACATTAAAAAATTTTTAGAAAAGAAATGTCCATTTACAAGCAAATGAGGATCATACCAGCATATCATACTTTTTCAAGAAGTGTGCTGACAGAAGTACAGTAAAATGCATTTAATTGGATGCTAAATTGCATGATCCTAGTTTTAAGAACTTGATCAGTCAAATCACTCAAGGGACTGCTAATAATATTTGGAGTAGAATGATAAAACCTTAGTGAAAACAAAAATACCTCAATGTTCTCGTCCTTGTTGTCTTAGTGCATGCATTTTCAGAAATAGTAGAAGGTAGAACAGATAAAGACGGCACATAATAGTGAGCAGTTTTAGCAGTGTTCACCAAACCATCTACTTCTGAATTTACTTCATCCCTTTTGGATCCACCCCGAGACTTCCTTGATTGTTTGTTTCTATGGCATTACCAAAATAACCATTAAAAATATACAAACAAAAGATACATTTTAATATCCAAGGATTTTAAGTAGAAACATTTGGCTACATGAATCCTTTTTCCATTGTGTCCTATTAAATGTTAAATTCTCATTTAATTTCAATAAAGATCATTTTTATACATCCTAACCAAGTCTTTTAGGTCTACCCCTACATTTCTTAACATAGCATCTAATACACCTACTCTCTAATTGGGATATTAGATGGACGACAGTTTATGTGGCCAAACCATCTAAGCAGACTCTCTCTAATCTTATTGTCACTAGAGCTACTCCAATCTTATCACATAGATATTCATTTCGCAATTTATCTCTAAGAGTAAAGCCACCCATTCTCCTGAACATTGTCATCTCTGCACACCTAACTTAATTTTGTGCTTCTCTTTTATTGGCAAATATTAGCCATAAATCATTGTAGGTCTTACCACCATCTTAAAAAATTTCTACTTTCTATCATACAATAATAGGCCGATGCATTTCTACTTCAACCATCCAACGTGGATTCTAATAATAACATCGCCATCTATTTCACCATCATTTTGAACCATAAACCTGGGATATCTAAAACATTCACTCTTTTTAATGACTTGATCACTCAATGTCATAATTCTGCCATTAGATCTTCTATAACTAAAATTACACTCCATATATTCAATTTAGATCTATTTGAATAAAAACTTTAGACTCTAAGGTTGATCTCCATAACTAAAGATTCTCTTGAACTCCCTCTCTAGTCTTTTCAACTAGAAGAATATCATCAGCAAAAAGCATGCACCAAAGTTCATCCTCCTATAAATGCCTAGTAAGAACATCCATAACTAAACCAAAAATATATGGACTTAAAGTCAATCCTTGATGGAATCCAACTGAAATAAGAAAATATTTTGTCAATCCTCCTTATGTTTGCACACAAGTAATAGCTCTAGCATACAACATATCCTTAATGACTTGAATATAGCCGATACTAACACCTTTCTTTTCTAGAAATCTCCGAAGCACTTCTCTTTGAACTTTATCATACACTTTTTCTAAATCAACAAATATCATATGTAGATCCTCTTTACTTTATCTATACTTCTCCATCAAACCTCTCGACAAAAGTAACCAGCATTGAAAAAATTCAGCATGATACATTTACTTTCAAAAGAATCTTACCTTAAAGTTCTTTTTCACACATTAAAAGAAAATTCTAAAAAATAAGGATAAAGCATAATAAGAGACATAGCTTTTTGATACAGATATTCAAGTAAAAAAATAATTCAAAATCATTGAAATTACTAAGGACTTCAAATAATGAGACCGACAATAAAGTGATGGGAGAGAGTAATGAAATAAAGCATGAGAAAATTGCATGTATGTCAGAAAATTTATCGATTTTTATGCCTAGAGGATGTGCAATCTTCATATTGTTTTTACTAATTATCAAAACTCACACGAGAAAAGAATAAGAAAAAATCCTATGTGCATCAAGAACAAAAAGTATATCGTAGGTATGTTGAAATTATCAAATACATGAACTATAGAAAAACTCTTATTAGAAATAATTACGGAGTTATCAAAGATTTACCAATCATGATGAATTTACATGAAGTATATCCAAAAACCACATATTAGCATGTCGGTTATGTAGGGTCTTACAATATATATATATATATAGATATCAAAATGGAGGATCAAGTAATTGTGATCTGCAATGTGAAAACTCTAATGAAGGCTTAAAATTTCATTTAAAAATCCATCTTTCTCCTGTGTGATATTACATTATCAAATATTATGTTGTATATCCTTGGTTAGTTTATTTCCATTATATTTTTTTTTCTAAAGTATAAAGATAAAATAAATTATCTTTTTTACTTAGCTTCATTTTTAAACCTGAACAATTACTAATATTCAAGAACCTTACTCTACTCAGAGGGGTCAAGTACTTTGCCTTCCTCTTACGCTTCTTAAATCAATATAATAAAATGGTTTAAATTTAGAATAAAATGAATATATCCTATATAATAAATATATTATAAAATAAAAGGGAATTTCATAACTAAATGGATAAGGACCATAATGGTATGAACTGCGACACCTATTTTGGAAGACCAATGTCGCAAACTTAATGGAAGGGTGTGTGTGTGTGTTTGGGGTGGAACTAAAGAGGGGAGAAACCGAGAGAGTTAAGTGAGAAAGAAGAGGGAGAGGAAGTTTACTATATCAAGCCAAAAAATGCTAAAGTGAGCATACAATTGAGTAAAGACATGTAAGTCGACCAAAGAGTGAATATATTGATTGAAATACTATTAAAATGGATGATGACAAGTATGAAAATAAATATGTTATAAAGTGATTGCCAATATGTCGACTGATAGAATTACCCCCTCGAGATACAAACTAAAGACATAACATACTCATACACATAAATAAAAATGGAAAAACTTGTCTACCATTTTGAGTTAGACATAAAAAGAATACTTTCCTTTCAAGGTTAGTTTAAAAAAATATTATGAGATGGTGACTTTATGATACAATACATTTGCCAGTCCCAAGTCCGGATGTGAAAAGTGGAGGGTTGTGATAGACAATCGACAACTAGCATAAAACTTATCGAAATAATTATGACATGAATCTTTTAAAACATTATGTTAATATTAGGCGCCCCTCGAAGTTATGTGTCAGATGACTAATACAGTGTGCAGTGTTATGCAACTACATAGTGTTGTGTTAAGCAAAGGTTCCTACATTATGGATGGATGCGCAAAAGAATTAATGAAATAGATATTATGGTTAGAACTTGGAATATGGAGAGGCCAAGGAGATTGATAATTTAGGTTTTAAACTTTGGTATTCGAGAAGTTGAATTATATCGTAGTGATTATAGATAAAAGTCAAAGGAGAACGCTATAAATATTAATAGATAGAATTATAAATTTAAAGATTATTATCGATACTAAGATTATCAAAGTTATAAATGTTTATTCCTCAAGTAGGTTTGGATGTAGCAAAAAAAATTTTTTTTGAAATGAATTAAAGACAACAACAACAACAAACAACAACAACAACAAGCCTTTATCCCACTAAGTGGGTTGGAGATTTAAATGAATTAGAGATTAATACAAAATATACCTTCAAGAAAAGTATTTGGAGGAAATTTAAATGACATGTTAATAGAGTGATAAGATTTTAAAGATTCATTACAATGAATTTGGAGACTAATGAAGAAGGTAGACTATATTAAATTTTGCTTTGATTTTATAATTGCTAATACATTATTTAAGAAAAGAGATGATATTAAGACTTATAAAAAAGGATCTAAGAAAACACGATGATTATTATTTTCCGATAAAAAAAATAAATCGTTTAGATCAGAAGGCCATTTCAAGTGAATTTAAGTACTCAACATCGATTATTAGTTTTAAATTTTAAGATGAAAGATTGGAAGATGAAAACTAAATCAAATTATTATATTAAGATTAGATGGGAGCACTTAAAAAACACTAATAAAAATATTTTTAAGAGCAAGCTACAAGAGCTAGAATTTAGGATGTTCATAAAGACGCTAACGTTATGGAAAAGAAGAAGTGAAATTAAAGAAATTATTAAAAATCGAATAAAAAAAGTTTATTTTAATAAAATAGGTGGAGTGAATGCAAAAAAATAAGAAATAAGAAGCATTGTTATAAAACATGGTTTAGATGTAAAAACTCAAAAAATTAGAAAAAATATAAAATGACTTGTAGAGATTCTAAGAAAGTAATATATGATGCAAAAAATTTAGCTTTTAGGGATTTATACAATAGATTAGATACCAAAGAAGGTGAAAGACGATATATAAGTTAGCCAACCGAGATAGAGAAGAAAGATCTATTTCAAGTGAGATGTATTAAAAGTGAAAATCATAAAGTGCATTTCTTAGAAAAGGATATTGAAAATAGGTGGATGAGGTATTTTGATAAACTTTTCAATGAAAGATCTAAAAATACGATTGATTTTAACAACCTTAATACTCTAAACAAAAATAAAGAATTTTATTTTTATTGTCATATTAATAAATTTGACATTACAAAAACTTTGAAGAAAATGAAATGTGGAAAAACAGGACATGATGATATTTCAATAGAAGTGTGAAAATGTTTAGGAGATCAAGGAATTTCTTGGCTTACAAATCTTTTTAATGTTATTTTAAAGACTAAAAAGATGTCAGATGAGTGGAGAAAGAGTTTGTTGGTTCCTATATTTAAGAATAAAGGTGATGCACAAGAATGCAAATTATAAAGGAATTAAGTTAATGTATCATACATTAAAATTATGGGAGAGAGTAATTGAGCATAGTTATGATGTGATATAAAAGTTTCTCACAATCAATTTGGTTTCATGCCGTAGATCTACTATGGATGTTATACATTTGTTAAGAGGTTTTATGGAAAAGTATAGAAAGTAAGGAGAATCTACATATGATATTTATTGATTTAGAAAAGCTTATGATAAAGTTTCAAGAGATGTTCTTTGAGAGTTCTAGAAAAGAAATGAGTTAATATTAGTTATATTCAAGTCATTAAGGATATGTATACTAGTTACTTGTGTCCAAACACAAGGCGGATTGACAAAATATTTTCCTATTTCGTTGGATTACATCAAGGATCAACTTTAAGCCCTTATCTTTTTTTGCTTTAGTTATAGATGTTCTTACTGCATTTACGGGAAGATGTACCTTGGTGTATGCGCTAATGACATTCTTCTTGTTGATAAGACTAGAGAGGAGTCCAAGAGAAACTTGAATTATGGAGTTCAACCTGAGTCTAAAGGTTTTCGCTTAAGTAGATCTAAAACCTAATATATGGAGCGTACTTTTAGTTGTAGAAGTTCTGGTGTGACATTAGGTGAACAAGTCATTAAAAAGAGTGAGCAATTTAGATATTTAGGCTCTATTATTCAAAATGATGGTGAAATAGATGAAGATGTTATTAGTTGAATTCAAGTTGGATGGTTGAAGTGGAGGAATGCATTTGGCCTGTTGTGTGATAGAAAAGTACTGCTTAAACTTAGGAAAAAATTTTATAAGATGGTGGTAAGACCAAATGACAATGATTTAATGGTGGCCAATAAAAGAGAAGCATAAGACTAAGTTAAGTGTTGTAGAGATGAGAATGCTCAGGTGGATGAGTGACTTTACTCTTAGAGATAAAATGCGAAATGAGTATGTTCGAGAAAAAGTTGAGAAATGGTGATAAGATTAGAGAGTCAATTAGATGGTTTGGCCACATAAAGCGCCTACCGTCCATGACCCAGGAGAGTAGATGCATTAGATTTGCTTTATTTTAAGAAAGGCAGAGGTAGACCTAAAAAGACTTGGTTAAGATGTATAAAGAATGACCTTAGTATACTTGAATTAAATGAAAATTTGGCACATAATATGACACAATGAAGACGAAGGATTCATGTAGCCGACCCCACTTAGTGAGATAAAGGCTTGTTGTTGTTGTTGTTATGATTTTATGATACACATTTAGTGATGATGGGTGTATTATCAATAAGAAAAGTTAAGGTATGAAAAATAAATATGAAGGTAAATAGTTCTTTATTTTATTCTTTTATATATTTTTCTAATTGTTTCATGAAAAAAAGATGATATTAATTCACTAATAAAAACTAACATGCATATTGTTTCTTAATTTCTAAATTACTATAATTTAGATAAATTATTATTCACTGAGTTGTTTAATTCACCCTATATATTATAATTAATATTGAAAGAAATATATGTAGTATAGTGCAATATAAAATATCTTACAAATTTATATTAAGAGGGAAATTGATTCTTTCTCTATTATTAGTAATGTGAGAACAAGAAATAGTACAAATACTAGCAGACTTTTCAATGAAAAACAAACACTAGAAATTTTGATGGACTGTACGGTGAACAGATAGCTACTTAATTTTTGACGATCAGGCCGCTAAAAATTAGTTGCTAGAACTTTTGATGATTAGGCCGCTGGAAATTTTTGTCATACGTAAGTAGCAACACTTTCAACATCCTAACCGTAATCTTCGTCGATAACTATAAATTAAAGGATCAATCTCCATTCTCTACTTTAGCTACAAGCTCCTTAATCATTGTCATCATTGCCTCATATTTTCGATATATCTAGTGCTTTTTTTTTGCAATTTCTTTGTAGATTTAGAGGTAAATCTTAAATCTTATTCTCTACCTTACTCTACCTTAAATTACCTTAAATTTGAGAATTATACATATGTTTGACTATATTTTCTAGTTTAGTGATATAAAGGCTTGTTGTTGTTGTTGTTGTTGTAGAGATTTAAGCTAATTTAAAATTTTCTTAGATTTTCTAGAATTAGAAAATCTCTAAAACACAGAATTTATATCCTATGATGAGTTTCTAAGGTTTGTTTCACAAAGAATGAAACCATAAGCAAAGTAGAGTGGATTTAAGGTTACCTCGAATGAGTCAATTGGGATTAAATTGTTTGGTTCTAAGTGATCATCTAAGCTAGAGGAGCAACTTCTGTTGATTGTGTACCTAAAACTTGGATATTTGAGTTGACAAACTGATGCAAACTCACCAAAGTTAGGTTGAAGAAGGGGTTAGGATTCTAATTGATGCTGGAGGAAGCCATGAGATGACTACAGAAAGCCTAGAGAGTAATGTGGATGCAAAGGAGTGAACCCAACTTCACTAGAAATGGAATTATTTATAGACCCTTGCTGGACCATAGCTGAGTGCAATGGGAGAAATTTCAAGTAGACAATTAGTAAGGATGAAGCCATTAGCTATAGTCATATGGCCATGATCACTTGAGGTTTAGGGAACATTGAATATTCAGTTATACCTAAAACAGAGAATGATTATGGTGGTTATCCATGACATTCAATCTTATGGCTGGTATATAGCTATGTGAATGCCTAGGATTTTATTGAAGGATATTAGAAACGGTTTACTAGGATCTAGGTTGGCCTGAACCTAGTATAACCATCAAATTTGTATGATTTTGATCATTTGAATAGGACGATTCAGCCCAATACATACCTCATAGATTAAATTTGATTTGGCAGCTTGTTTCTCACAAAAGTAATTATCTAGCTAATTGTGATTGCAAGTTTGAAGGTTTAGGTTTAAGGTTTATATTTGACTCATTTTTTTAGTTTAAAAATCTATTCCACATTTGATTATCACAATGATCCAATTATTGACACTCCTACTTTTAGGTGACATGCACGTAATCCGCATTAATATGCATAGATATATCTTTAAGTTCTTGAAACTTACAACAATATTTGTATAACAATGACCTTGAAATTTCAATCATATTGCATATAATAATTGAATAAGAAAGACCAAAGTTTATGAATGTATAATAGAATATTTTTTCCTTGAATAAAATAGATTAATTGAAGAATTTCTTAAAAGGATTTGAATATTTCATCTTTGTTGCTAATCAACAATCATATTTTAACTATAAAAGAAAGGTCAAATTCATGTCTAACACCCAAAATCAAGTATTTCAATTCCCACATAAAGCTACACTTGAGTAAGATCAATGAGGACTTCAATCAAATTATTAGATTTGAACATCACATGAAGAGTACACATTGCCTATAGACACTCGTTATACTACATCAACTAATTACACATCATTTAGTGAAAATTATATAGACAAATAAGAAAAAATAATTTCTGATGTTTACAATTTCATAAAACTACTGTGGAGACTCCCAATAACGACACTCATAAATTTTATGATTTATGAAACACAACATAATGACTTCTAGCATGAATGTTCCACTCACTCGGAGTTATCAATAGCTATTAGATTATTAAGCATTAAGACAAATTTTAATATATCAGTGAATATTTCAATCAAGTTGTTTGACTACTTAAGAAAATAAATGTCTAATAATTTAGTTTTAACTAATTTTTTATTATATCAAAAGATTGATAATTTAGGTTTTAAACTTTGATTTTCGCGTGTCGAATTAGAAATGGTGATAGGGACATAGATAAAAGTTTGAATAATGTTATAAATATTAATAGATGTGGAGATAGAATTATCTTTAAAGATTGTTGATACTAAGATTATCATGTTATAAGTATTTCCCTCAGTAGGTTTAGATGTAAGCTAAAAGAAAAAATTTTGAAATGAATTAGAGGAATACAAAAATACCTCTTGAAAGAAAAGTATTTATTGTATGAGATTTAAAGACATGTTGGTAGAGTGGTAGAAGATTTTAAAAGATTTGGTGATTATGAATTTGGAGTGATTAATAAAGAAAGTAGACTATATTGATTATTTTGTTTTACGATTTCAGTGCTAATACTTTATTTAAAAAGAGATGAACATATTATTACTTATAAAATGGATCTAAGAAAACACAAATCGATTATTTTTTTATAACAAAAATATATCGCTTAGATCAGAAAGATTGTAAAGGTCATTCCAAGTGAAAGTTTAAATACCCAACATCGTTATTTTAGATTTTAAGATGAAGATTGTAAGATAAAAATAAAATAAATTATCATTCCAAGATTAAATGGGACATCGAAAGAACACAAATAAAAATATTTTAAGAGCGTACAAGAGCTTAATATGGAATGTCATAAGTTTAATGTGGAAAAAATTAAAAGTGAAATTAGTTTTCTAAAATGTCTTTGAGAATCAAAAGAAAAAAAAAACTTCTTTTAATAAAATAGTTGGTGGTGAGCAGAAAAAGATAAAAAATAGAAGATTGTTATAAAATTTCGCTAGATATAAAAAACTTGAAGAATTAGAAAGATATAAAATGTAGAGATTCTAAGAAAAGAATATACGATGAAAAATTTAAATTTTTAGTGATTTATACAATAGATTAAATACTAAAAAAATGAAAGATGTATGTATAAACAACCAAAGAGATAAAGAGAAAGAGAGCTGGTATATAAAGATGAAAATAATAAAGTGTTTTTCTTAGAATATTGAAAATAGGTAGATGAGGTATTTTGATAAACTTTTCAACGCGATCTGAAAGACAATTGATTTTAGAATCTTAATACCCTAAACATAAAGAGAATTTTATTTTATCGTCAGATTAAGTAACTGAGATAAGTTTTAAAGAAAAAATGAAATGTGAAAAATAGTAGGACGATGATATTCCAATGTAAGTGTGAAAATGTTTAGGAGATCAAGAATTGACTTACAAATCTTTTAATATTATTTTAAAGACTAAAAAGATGTCGATGAGTGGAGAAAGAGTTTGTTGGTTCCTCTATATTTAAGAATAAAGGTGATGCACAAGAGTGTGCAAATTATAGGAATTAAGTTAATGTGTCATACATTAAAATTATGGGAGAGAGTAATCGAAAGCATGGTTACGATGTGATACAAAAGTTTCTCACAATCTTTGGTTTCATGCTGTAGATCTACGTGGATGTTATACATTTGTTAAAAGGTTTGATGGAGAAGTATAGAAAGTAAGGAGGATCTACATATATTTATTGATTTGAGAAAGCTTATGATAAAGTTTAAAGAGATGTTCTTTGGAGAATTCTAATAAAGGGAGTTAATATTGGTTATATTCAAGTAATATGATATTAGATATTAGTTATTGTGTCCAAACAAGGAGGATTGACAAAATATTTTCCTATTTCGCTTGAATTACATCAAGGATCGCCTTTAAGCCCTTATCTTTTGCTTTAGTTATGGATGTTCTTACCAGCATTTCTTAAAGATGTACCTTGGTATGCTTTCGATGACATTCTTCTTCTTGTTGATAAGATTAGAGAGAGAGTCCAAGAGAAACTTGAATTATGGAGGTCAACATTGAGTCTAAAGTTGCTAAGTAGATCTAAACCCAATATATGGAGTGCAATTTTAGATGTAGAAGTTATAATGGGGTTGGTGAATAAGTCATTAATAAAGTGAGTAATTGAGATATTTAGGCTCTATTGTTCAAAATGATGGTGAAATAGATGGAGATTATTAGAAATTCAAGTTGGATTGGTCAATGCCTACTGTTGTAGATAAAAGTTTCACTTAAACTTAAAAAATTTTATAAGATGGTGGTAAGACTGCAATGACTTATGATGCAGAATGTTGGCCAATAAAAGAGAAGCATAAGACTAAGTTAATTATTACAGAGATGAGGATGCTCAAGTGGATGAGTGGCTTTACTCTTAGAGATAAAATGCGAAATAAGTATGTTTGGGAAAAAGTTGGAGTAGCTCTAGTGGCAGATAAGATTAGAGAGAGTCACTTTAGATGACCCCCCAGATGACCCCCTACCCTTTTTCTAGTCAATCTGAAGTGTAACAGAATAGGATGATTGACAGACACGATTTTCAGACACGCTCCAACCTGCTATCATGAACGAAAGCAAGTGAACTTTGTATCTAATCAAATCATCACAAAATTTAAAATTCATATACTAATTAATTCATATCACAAAATAAGATAAAATCTTTAAGACATAAATACATGAGAACTAAAGATCGATACGCTTTATACACCCAAAAAAACCTTTAATCTTCCCAAAACTATACACCCCAAAATCAGATAAATCAACAAAACGACTATTTTCTACCCACCTCGCCTTTTCCCCGAAATTATCAGAGAAGATCATAAGCAAAAGTTTTATGAGATCAATAATGCTAAAGTAGTTCTCAAAACAAAGATTAAAACAATCGTGCGTACATTTAAAATTTGATAAAGGTAAAAGTTTATCATGTAAATATAATCAACAATAGAGATTAATACTATCATAATTTGTCATTTCATGGAGTCGTTTATTTATTGTTATTTAATGAAAGAATTTCGTTCTATATCAAATCATTTTTCTAAATGCCATTTATAATCAGATAGGTTTGATTTTCACATAAGTCGTCAAAAGCTAAAGGTAAGGCGGTAATCATACTATTTTTTAATACCGACACCGGACGCTTCACTTTCAATCCGAAGTGGGGAATACTAAGATCTGTAAAGGCTCATCTCATCGCTTATCGCGAGATATCTATAACATACCTTTCCTATCACAATTTTTCCTAACATTTCTCCGCTTATCGCATCATGATTTAACAATTAATAATACATATTTTAACACATTTCCATATCAACAAAATCATATGCTATTATTAAAGAAAACTAACTGCCTTATAATCATCGTTTATACGTCAAGACAATTGTGATACAATATGAAAAAGATCTATATGTTATTCATACAATTTATGAATCTGCATAACGATACATGTAATTATAGAATTTAAATTAACAATTACTTATCTCGTTGTTTGCTGTTGTCGATCGCTGAATTCCTCGAAGACACAACCTATAATTAAATAACTCTTCTAAATACATGAAACTCATAAATACATTTAACACGGTAGTATCACCAGCTTAAACTACAATCTTACCTGAAATTGATGTCTCCTCATATAATCTTTCGAAATATCAGGAGCACGATTCCAAAATAATCTACTAACGCCAATACTAATTACCTGATTAAATCAGTATAATAAAGTTAACAAAAATGTCAATACAAATCCCCTATTCTAATACACAAAATTCTGCAACTCACCTAACAGGTTACGAAACTCCCTACACGCACTAAAGAAAGTCAATCAAGGAAAAGGAATAGGAAAGAAATTCAAGAACTCACGTAACTCCATAGTTTCCCGACCGGCCAGACGGGAAATCCCAACCCGCGGCGATTTACTTTCTGATGCGTCTGCCTTCAAAGCGGCGCGAGATCGACGACGCCGGCCGACACCTGAAGAAGAACGCTGAGCACGGAGGTGGCGATTCCAATCGGCGACGCGATTCCACCGAAGACGCTGTAGTCCACCTGACGAATTCTCCGCCGAGGCGGTGGGTTCTCGGTGAAGCGGCGAAGAAAAGAAAGGAGGAAATTACCACTGCGACCCAGAGGAAATGAAATGAGGAAGCTGCGGGAGATTACCTTCCTTAGATCCAACCATCCACGCGTTAAATCCTTAATCCGGTCACTGCATGCAAAGTAAAGTGGGTTTCTACAAGAACGATTAATTAGATAAAATAAAATTAATTAGAAATAAGCTAAATTGGATATTACAAAGCGTAGTCCGATAACCCGACAAGAAAGAGATGCATTAGATTTACCTTATGTTAAGAAAAGGTGAGGTAGACTTAAAAGACTTGGTTAAGATGTATAAAAATGACCTTAGTATACTTGAATTAAATGAGAATTTGACACATAATAAGACACAATGGAGACGAAGGATTCATGTAGCTGACCCCACTTAGTGGGATAAAGGCTTGTTGTTGTTGTTAATTTTTATCATACCAAAAAATTAGGATCAAAATTAAAATAGACTGCAAAGAAAACGGATTGTTGTATTTTAATGATTGACGCTTTACTAATTACTACAAAGAGAATGCACTAGAAAATGAACGTAAATATTGTAGTACTCTAAGAGAAGATTGTGTGCTTATATATGATGAGTTGACAAAATAGAATTTTTAAATGAGGTCAACACTCACATGGACAATCGATGATTTTTAGCATATGATATATTATCAAGACAGAGCACAATGAAAAAGTTAACTTTCTCATAGTATATGGAGTTATCAAAAGCATTTATACTGAAATACAGTTGAAAAAAAAATCATGATATAACTGTCATTAGATATTTTTACTTACTAATAATTCATTTAAAATAAAACAAAGATGCATTCATAAAAAACAAAAACAATTCACATAACGACTAATTGTAGATGACTTATAGGAGATGGTGTAATATCCCATTTAATCCAATTAGCTTATTTCCTAATTGCCTAATTACTTTTGTCGTTATCAGAAGATTAGATCAGAAGTTTACGCATGCATCGCCGGATTAAGCCATTCGACGCTGTATGGTTGGATCTCCCGCAGCCTTCCTATTTCATTCCTTCCATACCTTTATTTCATTTCCTTCACGCCGAAGTTCTTCTCCTCCTTTCCTTCCTCAGATCGGCTTCGGCTGACGCCGACGACCGCTTCCTGCGTGACAAAGAACGCAGAACCGCCGCCTTCCTCGGCGTCGCAGACGCTTGACAGAACTGCCGCCTCGACGCGACCGCGCGGTGGCAAAGAATTCAGATCGGCCATTGAACCGCCAGATCCGTAGCTTTCGCTCGATGCCGCTTCGCGCTTCACGCTTGCCGCTGGAAACCGCCACATCTATAAGTCCCGTGAACCGACGGGTTGGGAAATCCCGTAAGTCGCTGGTTTGAAATCCGGAACCATCCGCCTGAACCGATCGTCGGCTGGGATTTCCCGCCGACGGGAAACTTAGGAATTTTGTAAGATAATTTTCTTTCCCTTTTTTTTTCTTTCACCACGCCTTCCTTGGTGTTGAAATGCGGATCGGGAGTTCAACTGCTTGGCTACTAGTGAGTGCGTAATTATTGAATGGGGATTTAGGATTGACATCGTTTGTTAATTTTAGTATTGACGATAATTAATATTGGCGTTAGAGTCGCCCGCAGTTCTTTATGAGAGATATCAATTTCGTAAAGATTGGTGTTAATTATGAGTTTCATTTATGAGTTTCACGTATTAGAAGTATTTAGAAGAGTTATTTAACGACAGGCCATGACTGAGAATCGCTGAAGACATCACCAAACCGACCTGCACTCGCATGGTATTATAATTGCTAATTTAAATTCGCTTATTCCTACGATGCGCAATCGCTTCTACCACTTCAGATAAATTAACGAATTACATATGATATTTCCATATCAATGCGAAATATAAACGTTTATTACTGACCTCGTGATGTGATTATCGATTTACAACGATTATCGCCTACGGTCAAAGATACGATTTCATCGCATATGTAATGCTTTAAAACGCAGAATG